>JANAVB010027598.1:991517-1148113 GCA_029216955.1 Iris pallida | reverse complement strand
AAACACAGAACCTCTCTAAGGAAAATGGTCACAGAGCCATTTCCGAAAAATTCGAACTTCTCTCGGAACCACAGAACCACAAAACAACAAATCTACAGAAACATTCCGAAAAGGGAGTTCGGAAAATTCGAATCCGCGAATCGATCTGATTCCCATAGCGGAATCAGGGACTATGTCATCATCGACACTAAATGGGTGGGACACGGGAACACTGAAGTTACCTGGGGTGCTCGGCTAGAGCTCAGATGAAAAATAGAGAATTTAGAAAACTCCACGCGAACTCGAAAAACTCCAGAACACGCAGACAGGGTTGCGGCCACGGAAACACGGATCTGGATAGCAAACTGGGGCACGGGGACAGCTACGCACATAGGAAGGTGCGCACGGGGCAACGCGCACAGGCGCCGGCGAGGCTCGGGCGGTTGCGCGGGATCGGGATGGCCGCGGGTGGCACGTCGGAGGGAGGCGGTCGGCTCGGGAAAGCCGCACGGGTCGGACAGGAAGGCGCTACGGGGTCGGCCGGGAGGGGCTCCGGCGACGCTGGAGGTGGCATCGGGACGACTCGGGGAACGCACCGAGGGGAGCTCTGGCTAGGGCTTTTGGAAAAAGGGTTTGGGTAACGTGAATGAAGTGTGGGGAGAGAAAGGAGGAGATGAGTTTAAGTAGGAAAGGGATTTGGGGGTTACGGGAGCCGAAGGAGCTCGGAAAGTTTCGGAGGAAGGGTGGCCGAGCGTCGGCTTGGAAGAGGAAAGGAAAATTTCTTTGCCTGGCTACTAAATGAGAAATGAGAGGTTAAGAAAAGTTAATGAGGTTTTAAAGAATTTAATGAGAGATAAAGAATTATTTTCTTTTAAAAAATAATATATGAATATATCCTAAAATACTTAAGAATGGTTTCGAAAATCGAGATTGGGTTCGGTTTCGAAAATAGATCGAGATGGGTTCAGGACAGGTCAAACCTGACACCAAAAAAATACTAGGAATAATTTTTTTTCTAAAAATATGGTTTTCCTAAAATGATAATAATTAATTTAGCAAAAAATTATACAATTAAATAAAAAGGAAAATTTTACGAGTTTGACCAAACACTAAAATTTTCAGAAATAAATAAAAATAACACTGAATTACTTAAAAAATTACGGGTTTCACAACCTTCCCTCCTTAAGAAATTTTGTCCTCGAAATTAAAGGATAGGGTTAGGAATTACCTCAGGTTTCAAATAGATACGGATACTGCTCCCGTATCTCATCTTCTCGCTCCCAGGTAGATTCGCTTGGGGAATTGTGCCGCCACATCACTCTGACTATGGGCGTCACAGAGTTCCTGGTTTTCTTCTCACCTCTGTCTAAAATCGCCACTGGCTTCTCTGGTACTGTGAGGCTGGGCCAAATCTCCAGCTCTGAATGGTCCAAGATGTGGCTCGGATCGGGATATAGCTTTGAGCTGTAAAACGTGGAAGACATTGTGCACGCCTTCAAGATTAGCTGGTAGAGCTAATCGGTATGCTACTTCTCCAATTCGGCTCAAAACTTCGAATGGGCCGATGTACCTAGGACTCAGCTTTCCTGCTCTGCCAAATCTGATAGTTCCTCTGGTAGGGAAGATCTTGACGAAGACACTATCTCCTGCTTCAAACTCCGATGGTCGACGACTGCTATCAGCCCAATGTTTCTGCCTGTCCTGAGCTATCATGAGCTTGTCTCTAATCATTTTACCTTTCTGCTGTATCTGTCACCATCTCAGGTCCAAGCAATACTCTTTCTCCTATGTCGTTCCAAGCAAGTGGAGTATGGCAACGACGTCCATAAATGGCTCGAACGGAGTCATACCGATGCTAGCTTGGTAGCTGTTGTTGTAGGAGAACTCTACAGTGCAAGTGGTCTTCCAAGACCCTTCAAATTCTAAGACGCAAGATCTCATCTGTCCTCTAGCGTCTGGATTGTTCTCTCCGATTGTCCGTCAGTTTGGAGATGGTAGGTGGTGCTGAACTTCAATTGTGTTCCCAAACTGTCATGCAAGCTCTTCGAATCTGGTATCTACGTCAGATACAATACTTACCGGAACTCCATGAATCGGTAAATTGTGCATGTATAGTGCTGCCAACTTCTCGGTGGATAGACCAACCTTGAAGGGGATAAAGTGAGCTGACTTTATCAGTCGGTCCATAATAACCCAAATGGCATCCTTCCCTCTTGGGATCGAGGCAGTCCCGATACAAAGTCTATCATTATGTGTTCCCATTTCCACTTGGGATGTCTAGCGGCTGCAACAATCCTGCTGGTTTCTATCTGCTGGCTTTCACTTGCTGACAAATCAAGCATCTAGCCACAAATCTGGATACGTCCTTCTTCATTCCGTACCACCACACTACAGTACGCATATCCCGATACATTTTATTAGCTCCTGGATATGGAATACTGCGACTGGTGCGCTTCTTGCATCGGCTCATTCCTCAGTTCGCCAGTTGGTACGCAAAGCCTCGTACCATGCCTCAGTGCTCCATCGCTGGCGATTGAGAATCCTTCAAGTGTTCCTGCTAGCACTTGATCTCTGAGTTTGCAAAGCGTCTCGTCTTGAAATTGTGTCTCCTTGACTTTGTCCATCAGACTTGAATGCACTTGCAACTGCATCATTGATGATTCAGCTCCTGGTATAATTGCTTCTCTTTCCAGCTTCTTTATTTCCTCTTCAGGCAGTACAATCTCCAGTCCAAGCTTTTCTATGTCCTCCAGCAAATGCCACTCCTTGGTCAAAAACATCGCCATCGGGTATCGACTAAGTGCATCTGCAACCACATTAGCCTTACCCGGATGGTACTGCAGGTCGATGTCAAAATCTTTCATCAGCTCCAGCCATCGCCTTTATCGCATATTCAGCCCCTTCTGAGTGAAAACATATTTAAGACTTTTGTGGTCTGTAAATATTTCCACTCTCTCTCCATAGAGATAATGCTTCCACAGCTTCAGTGCAAATATAACTGCTACAAGCTCTAAATCATGCGTGGATAGTTCTTCTCATGAGTCCGTAATTGCCTAGATGTAAGCAATTACTTTCCGTGTTGTTGAAGAACACAACCCAATCCTTTACCAAAGCATTAATGTAGATTGAGAAACCGTCGGTACCTGCGGGTAGCGCAAGTATCAGTGCCGTTGTAAGTCTCTTCTTCAGTTCCTCAAATGCTGCCTGGGAAGCTTCAGTACACAAATTCTTCATTCTTCCTTGTGAGCTTCGTCATCGGCTCAGTAATCTTGGCGAAATCCTTCACAAATTTGGTAATAGCCAGCTAAGCCCAAGAAACTTTTAATTTCAGCAACTGAACTTAGTGTACTCCACTTCTCAATAGCAGCTATCTTTTTTGGATCCACCAAATTCCTTCTCCTGTGACAACATGGCCCAGAAAATCTACCTTGTCTAAGAAAAATTCACATTTAGATAGCTTACCATAGAGTTTCTCCTTCCTTAATGTTCCCAGACCTTCCTCAGGTGCTCTTCATGCTCTTCTTTGGTCTTCGAGTAGATCAGGATGTCATCGATGAAGACAACAACAAACTGATCCAGATATTTATGGAAGACCTTGTTCATGAGGTTCATGAATACCGCAGGGGCATTCGTCAATCCAAACGCATGACCAAAATTCATACTAACCATATTTGGTGTTGAATGCCGTCTTTAGAATATCCTCCTTCCTGACCTTGATTTGATGGTAGCCAGATCGAAGATCTATCTTCGAGAACACCTTAGCTCCACTGAGTTGATCAAACAGGTCATCGATCCGGGGCAGAGGGTACTTGTTCTTGATGGTGATGTTGTTCAGCGCCCGATAGTCGATGCACATCCGTACAGACCCGTCCTTCTTGGGCACGAAAGACAGGTGCTCCCCAGGGTGAGGCTCCATCTCTGATAAATCCAAGGGCCTTCAGCTCATTGATCTGGTCCTTCATTTCTGTGGCCTCCTTAGGGTTGACTCTGTAGCATCCCCAAAAAATAGGGACGAGCGGGAACTAGGTCGATGGTGAATTCTACATCTCGATCTGGGGTAATCCTGGAAGACTATCAGGGAATACATCCATGAATTCTGCTATGATAGGGTGAGGAGGTCCAGGTTCTTCGGTGATACAGGAGTAAGTAATACCCTCCAAATCTTTCGGAGCTCGAGAGATTTCAAACTCCGGCTCCAGGTGGGCTGAAGACTACACATCCTCTGTGACAATCTATCAGCGCATGCTGCTTACTTAACCAGTCCATTCCTAGGACTACATCATAGTTAGGTAAGGGCATCACAAGTAAGGGTGCTAAGAAATTGTGTCCTGAGATAGTTATAGGACAGTTACAGGTCTCAGTGATGGTATGGGTCCACCACCAGTCATAACTCTACATATCTTTTTGCTAAATCCCGTAACTAAGTGGTGTACAGTGATAAATTTTGTTGCTATAAAACTGTGTGAAGCACCCGAATCAAATAATGCTAAAGCAGGATGTGAATGCACATAAATTAAACCTGCGATGACATCAGTGGTAGGTTCCTGCTCTGGCTCTTGCTTATCTGCTGTTAGGGCAAAAGCTCGCCAGTCTTCTGTTGGTGTTGCCCAAACTGTTGTTGCTGAGTGGGTAGGGGAGCCTTCTGCTATATTATTCCAGTCCGGTTGAAGGCGTGGGGCAGTCCCTCACTTGGTGGGTGGCAGACCCAAACTAGGCAGTGTCCAAGCCTCTTCCTACAGATGTTCGACTGATGTCCTGGCCTCTTGCAAATCACATACATGAATCTGCTTCTGAGGCGCTCTTTCATTGGTCCTCGCCTGATGGTGCTGCTGCTGGTGGTGAGAAGGCCTGTTGTTATTGTTGTGGTTAGGCCTCTTCTGGTTACTCTGGAAATTGCTAGTTCCAGAATACTCCCTCTTTGAACGAGCAGGCTGACTCTTCTCTATATCCTGAGCTCGTATTAAGATCCTCTCATACGTCTTGGCGCCGCCTACGATCACAGGAGTGTGAATCTCTTCCCTCAGTCCATACCTGAATCTTTAGCACGATCGGCGGAGTCGACAACCAAGCTCTTGGCAAAGTGACTAAGTTGCCCAAACTCGCCGCATATTCTCCAATAGTCATGTTCCATTGCTTCAGATTCTGGAGCTATCTTTCCATCTCCCGTAACTCTGATGTTGGGAAGAACTTCTGCGAATAACCTCTTGAAGGTGTTCCAGTCAAGTTGTCTGTCCTGGAGTCGGGGTTCATTCCGATACCAGGTGCTCGCTACATCTAGTAGTTGGAGTCCCACAGCTTCAACTTGAAGATCATCAGGAAGTCGAGCAACGCTGAGGAGACGCTCCATGCTGTCGAGCCATTCGTCAGCATAGATAATTCCCTCGGTTCCCTTGAAAGGTCGAGGGCCCAGCTTCTTGAATTTCTCGATATCTCCGACTTTAGCCGACCTTGGTTCAGATTGGGCTGCTTCTCCTCTCCAGTGCAGCCATAGCCACATTATGGGCATTCTCCATGCCTTCTCTCATAATCGCCGTCTGTTCGCGATGAGCTTCAGCTTGAGTTCTCTGTGCCTCAAGCACTCCTCGTAGCAGGCCTACGAGGTCGGTAGAGTTCACGGGCACTGGTGGGCAGCTGGATCGGGTACCACCGTAGTGGTTTGCTGTTCAGTCTGGAAAGATGTAGGATCTAACACTTGAGTAGTAGTGTAAAATCTACGATATGCTGATGCATTATAGGGACGATCAGTCAGCTGCCGGGGTGTAGGATCCGGACGATTGAGGAGGTGGGGTGTGATCGGGTGATGACATCCCATCGCCAGCAGGATTGGTCTTGTCTGTGGCCATACTCTGAAAGGTTTAGGATTACAAAACATAAGCAAGGTAGCCTACCAGTCTATAATAAACAAAAATATTTATTTATAATATATTTCGGTCCTATGTTGTGACAGATTAATGTTCTAGTGTTCTAAATATTTCTAGATATGTTACCTAAGTTGTTGAGGTGACCTGCATGGGCCACCACTAAAAACATGTCACAATCCGATCCCAAATTGTTGGGTCGAATCGGATCATGCCCAGCCTGCACCGTTGTGAGACGGCGGCAGTAGCTGTATCTGTAGCACCCAGTTTTCCAAATAAGGGTAATTTCGAAATTTCGTGTTTATAATTATTTTAATAATGATATTTAATTCATGATATGATTTTTGGTGATTTTAAATCATTTTAAAATTATTTAAATCAATGACTTGTGGTTTTGACGTTTTGCTAGTGAAACCCTAGAGACTGTTTGATCTAGAGCCTAACCATGTGATTATGATATTTTAATGTATTTTGGCCTAAGGATATTTTGCATTTGACCTCTTTGAATTATTTTGATATTATTTATTATTTATGATATTGTTTTGGGATTATTTGAGTCGGATTCGAATTTCATCTCAATCCGACTTGTAACGGGGACCCGGGGTAACTTAGACTCTAGTTGGACCCATGCATTAGTTAGCCATGGCCCACATTTTAATTAGTCATGTTAGAAAGATTAGTCATAATCCTAATTATTAGGTTAACCATTTAGAGTTTTTATTTTGACCCTTTTACCCCCAAACCCTAACCAAAATTGTTTTAAACACTTGTAACTAAGGGGGGGCAAACTTGTAATATTCAATGAGGGGGGATAACCATTGTGGCCGCCCTAATAGGACTCCCATCTCATTTCCTTTCTTTGAGAAGTCTTCTTCCCCAAGTGCTCTCAAGCTCTCCCAAGGAAGAAGCCTTTCTCTTAGATTTTCTCTCCTTTAGGTAATATTTCCTTCTCTTTTATTTCTCCATTTTGCATTTAGGAAAGTTTTAACCATAGGAATGACCCCCATTATTGTATCCCTATTTTGTGTCCTCTTGTGTCCATTATGTGTCCTTTAGGATTTCTATTGTATTATTGTTGTGTCTTGTGTTCATGGGAAAATCCCCAACTTGGACACACTTTATATTTAAAATATTGATTAAATGAATTAATTCATATTAAATATCAGATTTGAATATGTAGAGATGTGTTCTTGAGTACTTTACATTTCATTCATGTATCTCTTATAGATGTGTTCATGTTACATATATAGATTTGCGTATGTATATATATATAATATTATATATATTATATATTATATATATATATATATATATATATTGTAATGAGAGTGTATCTATATTATATATGTAATAAATGGTTCATGATGATTATATAATCAAGTTTGTTGAGTGTGGTTCCTATTATTATTGTCATTATTGTTGTGGATAATTAGGATATATATTGTGTATTCTTTTGGCTCAAACTATCTAAATCCGTCATAATTTTTATCCACGTTTTTAATTTCAGCCCTAACTTAGAAATATCATAACTTCTAGCTCAAAGCTCGTTTAATCTCCCGTTTTTTTAAAAAAAGCGTATTGAAGTTAGCTTTCCAAAAGCATGTATTAATAGGCCTAATTCTTTCTGTAACTTTCTAGAGAATTATTTGAGTGTCAGCTGTACGAAAGACAAACGCGTTCTCGGTGTTTTCGCGATTTCGGGAGTTTCCGGAAACGAAAACACGATCCGTTCAAAGTTTCGGAAAGCTAACACATAGATCTATAACATACTTTAATCCTATTTTAATTCATGCTGAGATGGTACAGTATTAATTATTAGTAGGAGTTACTATTCGGCATATGCATTTTGTGCACCCTTGTGTGTAATATAATATTCTATTTGATTTTAACCCATGTTAATCTATATACATTATGTAATTAAATAAGAATGCAAGCATGAGTAAATGGTTAAATAAATGATGTATGAGGTGTAAGTATCCTATCTAATGTAAGCATGTATAAGTAGACTTGTAATGAATATGTAGGTTCCATAGTATGTAATGTATGCAATATACAAGTTAATGAGATGTAATGTTCTATGTTAACACAAATCCTATATTACCTCATGTACCCCCTTACACTATTGACACTATCACACTTGACACTTTGTTCACTTACACTTTGACACTCTTTGATATGTATACACTATGTATGCCCATTTAACCCTCACTTGCCCATTTGCCATGTTCACATACACACACATAGCCTCTTAAATAAGTATTTATAAATATAGTTAACTTAGCTATGTATGTATATTATATATAGTTAGCATATTGTGTTGTAATATATAAGTTTATATAACCATTTGAAATGCCATGATTATAGACCTAATGTTGAATACCAATATATGCATGTGTATATATGTGTAGACATATATAGCTTAAAGTAATAGATTACCTAGTGTATATCCAATGTGAATTCTTGCCTATT
Source organism: Iris pallida (assembly GCA_029216955.1). Taxonomy (NCBI): domain Eukaryota; kingdom Viridiplantae; phylum Streptophyta; class Magnoliopsida; order Asparagales; family Iridaceae; genus Iris; species Iris pallida. The sequence continues at coordinate 1,139,807 of JANAVB010027598.1, read as the reverse complement.
TGAGTATTGAATAATTGCATGCTATATAGAGTTGGGTGTATGTTGGCTTGTATAGCCTTGTATTGATGTGTGCTTGCTAAGATAGTCTTGGTTACCTAGTAAGACTTGCTGGATTAGGACATGTCCTAGTTTGACCTAGTTTGACTAGTACATTGACCAGAGTTGACCAAGGGTTGACTTTGGCCTAGTTTGACCTAGATTCATGTAGAATAATTGTAGTGCTTTATATTACCCTTCTGGATATGTTGTGACTTGTGCTGTTCTAATTAGGAGCCAGACACCTCTCCTCGGACATATCTTTACCTTGACATTCAGATATCAGGCGAGTACATTCTCTGATCATTTCATATCCTGCTTAGAATTATTTCTGCATTAAATTACTTTACTTGTACTGTCACATTGGTCACACGGATTGGTACTATATGGATCCTTTCTTGAGATGTTATCCTTAGGGAGCATCGGGTACTCTATGTTCTGTGCGTTTCACTTACATGGCGTATCACTATGCTTCGTTGGTTCTTCGATCACTTGTGACATATACTCTTATGATCACAGAGTCTTCCTGGAATCCTTATCCCATTTATGGGTCTACTATGTACTACCCTTCGGGGGCTTACCACCCTTCGGGGCTACCACCCTTCAGGGGCTTACCACCCTTCGGGGGCTACCACCCTTCGGGGGCTTACCACCCTTGGGGCTGTACATAGTATATAACATAACCTGGTTGGATCCTTGTGTATTGATTGGGGTACGGGGGAGTAGAAGTGGACATGTGAATAATACACCAGTAGTGTAGCATCAGAATCATTCCATAGTGTAGCATCAGAATATCCCAGGCCATTTACATGTCTATATTGTACTCTGAATCACTAGCCACTGTTAGTCTATATTTATAGTAGATATTTCTATTACAGCTCTCTCTGTTTACATACTGTACTTCTTTCAGTACCTGTATCTTACTTTACTGATTATATTTTCTAACCTGCTATGATCTGTTGAGATGTACTGTACTCGCTCCGGTCCTGACTGGACCTGTTGATAAATTTTACAGATAGCTTGGAGGTTGCCTGCTAGCCTAGAGGAGACACTTTAGAGGTTGTTTAGATAGTTATTTTATTTTGTCTGGAGTTGTATTTACTTTGTGGATTACTTTATTTGAGTTTTGAGATGTATTTCTGGGTTTATGTATCTTAGACACTTAGACTTCTATCTCCTGTATCTCTTTCGGATTTCATGTTTTATCTATCTTTATCATGTTCTACCTTAGATGTGATTGAGACTGTATCTGCTATGTCACCCCCATTCGGGAGTATATACTGCTTAGCATTATATTGTTAGATGTTGTGACCTAGGACAGCGTTCTACCGCCGACACTACGGCGTAGGCTGGACGTTGTTACGTTCTCGTACCCAAACAGTGGGTGCGGGTCGTGACAGTATCCAGATGCAGGTAATCACAACAACACAATCTATTTTGTCACAACATCTAAATTTAGAATATTTAAAAACTTTGTCCAACAAAATACAACTGAAATAAAACTGGATTAAACTGTTTTTTATTCAAAACATTAGTCTAGAAAGGAAATAACATCGTCTAGTAAGTTGGCTCATCAGTCACAGGATCATCGTCCTCCAAGTGGGACTCTGGCAGAACAGCTGGATAAAGCACCGGGTCGTAGTAGCTATTTATCAATAGCTCAGCTTCATCAAAAAACCTATTGGGGGTGGTGGATCCAGTCAGGAAAGGAGCAAAGTACAATTATGAAAATCTAACAATTCAACTAATAATTAGAAATTTGCAGTTTAAACAGTTGAAATACTTGAACAATATTTTCCAGCAATTTTTCACAATTGAGAACAATGTGATTTGAGTATGTAATGCTTATGACCGGCTTGGGTTGTACAATAGTATCCTAGTGATACGATACGGCTTATCCCCGTGTATAAGAGGGGTAAGCTTGCACAATCAATATGCAATATGAGGGTATTGGTCATAATACACTACACTACTCCCCCAATCTCCCAATCAATAACAATAAATACTTTAGGAGAGAGTTCCGTGTAGCAATGTGGTTTAATCTTGCAATATTACAATTATTAACTAAATTGAAAAATAAACACAACCGTACTTGCCTTTGTTTATGACTGGGTTTGAAGAGTCGGTTCCAGAAAAGAAAATCAGACTCGTCCTCGAAATCTTACATTGAGAATTCTGACTTAGCATAAATGAGGAAACCATATCCAGGTGTGCTAGTTACAATCTATAAAATTTGATCCTAGTCAAATTTTATGTTGTTATAAACAAAACACGTTTATCGATGTGATTCAAAGTTATTAATTTAACGAGAGAAAAAGTCAAGTTAACATTTTTATTGGGAAACTTCGCATTTTTCAATTATTTAGCAAAACTTTGTATTTTGTAATATATATATAATTAGTTTTTTCTTTTAATGAGAAAACATAAAATTGTCTAAGTTACAAACTTGAAATTATTATTTTATTTAATGTGAGAAAACTCTTATTAATTTTCTATAAAAATAAATATTCAGTTTACCATTTACGCGTTACCTACAAATCAACAATCCAGAAAAATAAAAGGAAAAACTACCTACTTATTACAGTTCCACAGAAAATAGAAAAGAAACTTGGACTTATGTCCTTACAATTTTTACATAAATTAATTTGATTTAAAGGTGAGCTCTGAATGCCGCGAACGGTCCAACAGTAGGCCGAAGCCTTGCACCAAAATACTAACAGCAGTAACCCATTCTAAAATAATAATAAATTAAAGATATATTATAAATGCGTCTCAGACTTGGTCATTCAAAAACTCATATTTTAACTAATGCCTCAACGTCCGGGTTGGCCGGTTTCGTTTGCATTTAGTTAGGGCCCATGGACCAATATGGTCGTCGCCCAAAAGATACAAAATCCATTTTAAAACCAACACTCCAAAATATAGTTGTTTTGCAAAAGCCGAGATTTGAAAATAATTTTATTCAAAACTTTAAATATATTTCCGAAAATTTGGGCAGCACCTCCTCTATAATTGGGACAACCCAATCCTGAAAAAATGCCAATACCCAAATATTCCAAACCAGGAATAACAAACCACAAAATAATCTCACATAAAAGATACCAATTTCCAACCCAATGTAGATTTTTTATTTCTAAAAATTAATAATCACAGAACCCTTTCTGAAAATTCGAAATGAAATTCAAAACTGAAAACTACAAAACCATTTATGGGAAAATCCGAACTTAACTCGGAAATTTCCGATAAACCACAGAACCTCTTTAAGGAAAATGGTCACAGAGCCATTTTCGAAAAATCCAAACTTCTCTCGGAACCACAGAACCACAAAACAACAAATCTACAGAAACATTCCGAAAAGGGAGTTCGGGAAATCCGAATCCGCGAATCAATCCGATTTCCATAGCGGAATCGGGGACCATGTCATCATCGACACTAAATGGGAGGGACACGGAAACACTGAAGATACCTGGGGTGCTCGGCTAGAGCTCTCAGATGAAAAATAGGGAATTTAGAAAACTCCACGTGAACTCGAAAAACTCCAGAACAAGCAGACAGTGGGTTGCGGCCACGGAAACACGGATCTGGACAGCAAACTGGGGCACGGGGACAACTACGCACACATGAAGGTGCGTACGGGGCAGCGCGTACAGGCACCGGTGAGGCTCGGGCGGCTGCGGGATCGGGATGGCCGCGGGTGGCGCGTCGGAGGGAGGCGGTCGGCTCAGGGAAGCCGCGCGGGTCGCCGGATAGGGAGGCGCCGCGGGGTCGACCGGGAAGGGCTCGGGCGACGCAAGAGGTGGCGTCGGGACGGCTCGGGGCGCGCCGTGGGGAGCTCTGGCTAGGGCTTTTGGAAAAAGGGTTTGGGTGAGGTGAATGAAGTGTGGGAGAGGAAGGAGGAGATGGGTTTAAGTAGGAAAAGGATTTGGGGGTTACGGGAGCCGAAGGAGCTCAGGAAGTTTCGGAGAGGAAGGGTGGCCGAGCGTCGGTTTGGAAGAGTAAAGGAAAATTTCCTTTGCCTGGCTACTAAATGAGAAATAAGAGGTTAATAAAAGTTAATGAGGTTTTAAAGAATTTAATGAGAGAAAAAGAATTCTTTTCTTTTAAAAAAATAATATATGAATATATCCTAAAATACTTAAGAATGGTTTCAAAAATCGAGATTGGGTTCGGTTTCGAAAATAGATCGAGATGGGTTCAGGACAGGTCAAACCAGACAATAAAAAATACTAGGAAAAACTTTTTTTTCTAAAAATATGGTTTTCCTAAAATGATAATAATTAATTTAGCAAAAAATTATACAATTAAATAAAAAGGAAAATTTTACGAGTTTGACCAAACACTAAAATTTTCAGAAACAAATAAAAATAACACTGAATTACTTAATTAAAATTACGGGTTTCACACCTTGCAACATCGATCAAATCGATTTGGACGGATGTTACGAGAATCGATCCAACTAATGGAACAATTCTGTTGGAATAAGTCCTAGATGTAGTGGGCTGAGTCTCGGCGATTGAGCTCTATATAAGACTCCCTTCGACATGACCGGGCCGCTGTATGGTTTTCTTAGAGCTTTTGCTGCTTGGTTTTGATGAAGTACTTTTGCGTCGTTTTCTGGATGCGATCTACGAATTTTGAAGCAAGGAAAAAAGAAATAATCCTAACAAAGTGTTGGTCCCATTGTAGGAGCTCGCGTTACTAAAGCTTGAACGTTGCGAAGCGATTCGACGATCGATACGATCAAAGAACTTGGTGGGTGATTTGGCCCCTTCTTTTCTACTCTGCCCCGCAAACGAAATTTTATTTGCCTCAAATTCATTCAAATCGACGATGCCAAGTTAAATGCATGCCAATCCACTAAGGTCAAGAACTCGGGAAAAACGTATCGATTTAGAGTAATCTACTCTGAAAAAACATGTTTCTCACATAAACGAGAAAGTTTAAGGTTCTGGTAAAAAGATAGACTATTTCACGTGCTGCAAAATAATATGAAACGTCGATCGTGGGTTATGATGCCTCGGACAATTTGGTGCCCACAGGACGCTAAATCGGGAGTATGGCTCTGGGGAAAATGAATCGTTGCATGAGTTGGGAGAAATGATAATGTCGTTCAATACTGTCCCTGCTATACAAAACTGTTTGCATATATTAAACTGTTCACGCATTGACATGGTCATGGACAGCTTGTGCACAAGTTAATTTTCCTCGAATCGGTATTCGGAGAATCGAAATCGAATCGACCTAGGGGGAATGAATAATCGTGCTTCGGCACTGATGCATTACGGGACCGTCAATCAGGCTTGCAACCTAGACTGAACGGGCCGAAATACCGTTAAGATAGTCCCACGTGGTGTGTAACACCAATGACCGCGCATATAAGATAGTAGCATGCTCACCTATTGTCTTATGAAGGTAGTTTGTATTATCTCTATTTCTATGAAGGGACGAGCACGGCCGTGGTAAGAAATAGGATAAATCGCTATGTTTTACTGTATGCTTATTACTTCAAAGATGGCTATCGATATGAACTGAATTCATTTAGTTCTAAATAGAAAGATAACTCTAAAGCATGCCTACCTTAACAATCAGAGTCAGTTTAGACGAGTGGGTTCATCTCGTCCACTTAGCAAGTGTACTAATCCCCTTCCCCAAATTCCCCAGGTGCGGCGGGAAGCTCTAAACTGAAGCTGAAGTACGGAGAGGCATTTTGAAGCTCTTCCTATGCTGAAGTATTTTGAAGCCAATTCAATCGAAGGCTTATGTATAAAGGGGAGAATGTATGGAACGACAAGTGTTAGTTCTGGCAGCTTCGAGTATATTTTCTTTTATTTTCAATCAATGTAACCGCAATGGCATCCAATGTAATTACGACTTGCACTTCGTTGCAAGCTATGAATAAAAAACATATTTCTATCTTCCTATACTGCGTCTCAATTTGATGTGATTTGTGAAGTTTCAACTTGGCATTTCCATATAAAAATTAACGTAACGTTCTTGCCTTATACGAGTGCAATTCCAGACTCGTACGGCATCACGCCTTAGCGAGGACGATCGATTCGACAAAATAACACCGGGGACGAACGGTTTGTCTACTCGGGGCGTGACAAATCGGTATCAAAGCACAGTTATGTTTCCTCGAATTTTCGAAAGATGTTTATTGTTGGAATGTTCGTTGCGATGGCTTGATTGAATGCTTGTCGACATGCTGCGTGAAATAAAAGTTCCATACGGGTAAGCCCGAAGATATTTTTTAAAAATACTAACGGATTTACTCTGTTTTGTAGGAATGACTAAGAGGAGGGACGCAGGGCAGCCGTGCCTTGACAGGGGCGCATGGCTGGTCGCAAGGGGTGGCGCATGATTGCAGGATGGCGACTTGGGCGCGTAATCCACAACGCAATGGTTGGGCGCATAGCCCAGCGCTGATGGAGGGGGATCATAGCTGCCTCTCCACGAGGTGGGCGCATGGCTCCCTGAGGAGGAGTGGGGTGCATAGGGCCCCGAGGAGGAGGCGGACGGGAAATTCGAATATAATATATATATATAAGCTTCTTTCAGGATGAGTCTTGAGAGGGAAAAAATTAAGTAGAGTTAAGTGGGTTAAGTAAAGCGAAATTAAGTGAGAAGGAGTAGAGTCAATACATATAACCTTATTTGGATTGAAGGAAAAGTTAAGTGAGGTGTATTTAATAACTCTTGCATCTTCTTTTTTGGCTAAAGAATAACTCTTGCTTCGTGAAGGTTTTGAGTAGAAGAGAATTAAAAAATATATAATAGTTACCAAAATACCCTTATTACGTATGTCATAAAATTAAATTTGATTGGAATTCTAATTAAAATTAGTCAAAATATCGTCACAAAATAAGAAAGATACGGAACAACATATTAAAAGCATGAAAAATGGAGAAAAAAGTCACGATATTTTATATGACAAATAATTGATATTTATGACTTTTTAAACAAAATCTCTCAATCCCCCTTGTTAGCCCTCCTATTTGGGGTTAAAAAAAAGACAAAGAGGGTTAAACAAACCCCCACTTAACCCTCTATAACTCCTCCTAAACTCCACCCTAAAACCAAGTATCGTTTTTATTTCCCTCCACTTAACTTTTTCTCACTTAACCCTCAATATCCAAGCAGACCCTAAATAATAAAGGAATGCTTATTCGATAAGAATACAAAGACAATTGCTAAAGGCACTACAAAATTTGCTCAGGACAACCCAAATCTTGGTGCTAGATCACATTGGAGGAACTTTTACTCATACTAGCCTAAAATTAATTTGTTATGGACTGTCCACCCTATTCTCCTCTCCGGCCCCCTCTCTTCTCCTCCCCCTCCCGCTCCTCCGCTCCCCTCTGGCCTCCTCCTCGCCGTCTTTCCACCAGTTGTTGGCCGGGGAGGGGGCTACAAGTGGAGGAGGAGGTGGGAAAGATCAAGCGACGGTGGCAGAGGAGGGGCTGTAGCCACGGAGGAGGAGAGACTCAGCGAGGGAGGAGTGGTCACAGGGGCAGTAAGAGAAGGGGGTGTAGGACATGTAGTGATGGAGAGACTCGGTGAGGGAGGAGTCGTTGAGGATTTCAACAGTCCTAAAGAGTTAAGACTGTCAAATTTGTTGACAGTCCTACCTATTAGATGTGACAGTCCTACCTATTAGATGGACTGTCAAAAAATTATTAGACGCGTACGAAAGCGTTTGCCAACCCACATGATTAAACCAACCCTCGTCTAACGGACACCAAGCACAAGATGAAGACAAGTATATGGCGGTGACGTACGTCACCTGGACAAATCCTACATTTAATAACTCAGATAAACTTACAAGATTGACATAACTTATGTTGAACCATTTGCCCTAATAGGTTCAACCTCCTCACCACTCTCAGAAGAAAAATAGAAGATTACAATTGAGATCACTCACCAACCCGTAGCAATCTTCCTAACCGAAGTTGACGACTCCTCGTTTAGATCTTCTTTTCTTTCTGTCTTGGATGGCGAAGTCCTAAGAGCAAAGTATGGATTTTTCTTAGATTTTCTTGCGGACGAGCACCCCAAATCTCCACTTTGTGCCGCCACCCTCACCCTATATATATAGGATAAGAAAAAATCATATTCTAGTCAAAATAGGATTTCCTAAATATGAACATAATAGGAATCCTATTATGCCTAAAATATTCTATTTTAGATCATAACAAGAATTCCTAAAATAAGAATCCTATTATACTTAAAATAGCACAACACCAATTATGGACATCCAAATCTAATTAAATCAAATATTTAACTAGATTTGGATTCTAGAAATATGTTGTTACCAAATCCAGACTGGACTCCAACAATCTTTCCCTCCAGTATGATGAGAGGGCATTGACCCCATGGGTCCTCAACTAGACTCCATGCCTTTCGTCTCGCGACAGAGTTGTAACGACCCGCTCCGCCCTTGCGGAATGCCGATTCAAACGGTATGTGCAATGACTCGAATGAATCGTTGACTCGAAGAGTTGCGTCGACCCGATGAAGTATCGATGCGAATTGATGTAAGTGTTAAGTTGGCCCTTCAAGAAGAATCGAGACTTAGACTGTCACGACCTGCACCCACTGTGAGGGTACGAGAGCGTAACAACGCCCAGCCTACGCCGCAGTATCGGCGGTAGAACGCTGTTCTAGGTCATGAACTAACTAACAAAATATGAATACTCTCCATAAGGAGGCCAACACAGAGGTACAACTCAATCACAATCTAAGGTAGAATGTAGCATGATAGAAAATAGATAAGAAATCCTTAATTGAGATACAGCAGAAAGAAATAACAAAGTCTCAACATCTCTAAAATATACAACTCTGAAAATAAGACAACAGCTAAACATGAAAAGAAAGGACAGTCTAAGCTATCTACACTATACAAGGTATCATCCTGAGCAGCTGCATGAACCTCCCCAGGGGTCCAGGTCGCGAGTGTCAACTAGACAAACTCCAAATAAGGGTGCAGGGTTCCTCATCATCCTCTGTAAAATTTTCAACAGGTCCAGTCAGGACGGGAGTGAGCACAAAACATCTCACGCAGTTCATATCATGTTAGAAAATATAAAGCATGCAATAGAGTAAGGTACATGAAACGCTGAAAGAAAGAAGTATATGAAAAATAGTAGAGATTTGATAACAGGAAATGTCTAAATATGAAGTAAGAACTGTAAGCCTACTGTGATTTAGAGTACAATATGGTTATGTAAACGATCTAGGAAAATGCAATGGTAACTCCATTGTACGTGGGTTTACAATAGACATATACAATAGTTATACAATCTTGTACAATAGGATTTGAATTCTACTCCCCTTCCCAATCAATACACAAGGATCCACTCCAGTTACGTTATCTTGCACAATAGTGTACAATGTTATACAATAGATGTACAATATTATACAATAGATGTACAATGTTATACATTAGTTGTACAATGTTATACAATAGTGTACAATGGTCTATCCCTGGGACTCATGTGATACTGAGAGTACAATATGCACAAGGAGTATACAAGGATATAGGTATTCAATAAATACAATATGAAAGTGAAACGCACATCACAATATGTATCTAGTGAATACAAGGGGATAATATCCCAAAAGGAGATCCATATAGTACCAATCCGTGATAACAATCGTGTCAGCATCAAGTACAGTAATCTAGAGCAAGAATGTAAATCCAGACAAGTATGAAACGGTCAGAGAATGTACTCGCCTGGTATCTGAATGTCTGAAGTAAATGTACTGTCCGAGATGAGGTACCTGACTCCTAGTTAGAGCAACACAAGTCAAGATGTATACATGGGATGATAAATGTAATATACGATGCGTCTGTATACTGTCTAGGTCAAAATAGATTAAAGTCAACACTTGGTCAACTCCAGTCAACTACACCAGTCAACTAGGTCAACTAGGCCACTCCTAACCCCAGCAAGTCTAATAAGTCTCACTAGGCCTAACCAAGCCTAGTCTAGCAATCACACACCAATCACAAGGCTATACAAGCCAACACAAGTCACACATCAAGATACATCACTATCATGCATATTCGATATATATATATATATATATATATATATATATAATATTATATATATATATAAGAGAAAAGAACTAACATTTAAAGCTATGTGTGTGTGTGTGTGAACATGGAGGTGTACATGAAAAGAGAAATCAATACTATGAGTTTACACTACACATGGCACAAAGCTAACCCATCTACATTACACATGTATTATACTTACATGCATGGCTACAAGTATACATCTATATACATTAGAGTAGAGACTATTTAAGTTATAACTAACATGCATCTATACTTACATAAATCTATTATATTATAGCAATCATTTAGAGATGGCATGGTGGGTTGATATAGAGTGGGGTGTCCTTGTGCAGAGGGTGAAGTTCATTCTCAGTTTAGTTCCACATTTACATATAAACTAAAGTGAGATATCCCATAAACTGGTATAACTAATCACATAAAATGAACCATGTTATCTGAAATCTGCCATTAAGCCAACATCCCATATGCATACAGCTCATGTATCGTCTAATACTGAAATTAACTAACATTTCGAATTAAGGGGTTGAAGGTTAGCATTACATTCATAGACATTCCACTATATTGAAAACTAAAATTGGCTTGGCAATAGGAAAAGGAAGGTATATATGCTTACATGGACTGTTCAGTGTTCGAACAACCTAAAATAAACTAACATTCAATCTAAATATCAGCTATGCATTGGTTCTATGTCTACATATGAAGTCTGATATTGCATTTACAATATTTATACATTATGCATTCATATTTATCATTACATATATACCTTGCATTTATATCTAGCATTCATTATATACTTTCATGCATGCATTGTATATCATTCTTTCATTCATGCATTTATGTATTGCTTACATACATTACATTAATTGCATTCCTACATGCTTGCATTCAACCATATATATACATTAATGTAAAGAGGATATATATCATATATATATTATTTCATTCATCTAACATATCATGCATTACATATTATTACATTACATTCATGCTTGCATTCATTCATCATTCATTTATTCTCTTGCACCACTATATGCACCATACATTACATACTATGGAACCTACATATTCATCACAAGCCATACTTATACATGCTTACATTAGATAGGATACTTACACCTCATACATCATTTATTTAACCATTTACTCATGCTTGCATTCTCTTAATTACATAATGTATATACATTAACATGGGTGAAAATTAAATAGAACATTATATTACACACAAGGGTGCACAAGATGCATATGCCGAATAGTAACTCCTACTAATAATCAATATGTACCATCTCAGCATGAATTAAAATTTAGGATTAAAGTATGTTATAGATCTATGTGTTAGCTTTTCGAAACTTCAAACGGATCGTGTTTCGTTTCCGGAAACTCCCGGAATCGCGAAAACACCGAGAACGCGTTTGTCTTTCGTACAGCTGACACTCAAATAATTTTCCAGAAAGTTACAGAAAGAATTAGGCCTATTAATACATGTTTTTGGAAAGCTAACTTCAATACGCTTCTTTTAAAAAAACGGGAGATTAAACCGAACTTTGAGCTAGAAGTTATGACATTTCTAAGTTAGGGCTGAAATTAAAAACATGGATAAAAATCATGACGGATTTAGGTAGTTTGAGACAAAAGAACACAAGTATATAACATAATATATCAAGAACTCACTCTCTACACTAATATATATATGAGACACTATAGAACACATCTCCAATACAAAAATATGAGATTAAACATGTAATAATTCATTCATACATAACAACAACATAGTGTGTCCAAATTTGGGATTTTTCCACATGGACACAACCACAACACAAAGGACACTCATATGACCTCCAAATGGACACGAAATGGACACAAATGGAGATACAACCATGGGGGTTATTCCTATGGGTTCAAAATAGACCTATATGCATGAGGAAATGAAAAGGAGAAGGATTATACCTTCCGGTAGATCGAATCGAAGAAAGCCTTCCCGGAGCGACACCGACACGTAGAGATTCCAAAAGGACACGAACGAGCTCCGAATCCTCCCAAACTTGGGTAGCTTCCTCCTTGGCTAGAATGGAGAAGGAAAGAAGATTTGATGGTGAAATAGAAGGATTTGGTAGAAAAATTGCTAGGAATTGCTCTCTAGGAATTTGGGGAAGAACAAGAGAGAGTGTGGATGAGAATAATGAAATAAACTTGAGCCTATACTCTCCCAAAGTGGCTAGCCATATGGGACTATTTGTCCTATTATGGTAAGGTCCAAAATGCCCCCACTAACCTATTCTATGAGTATTAGGAAAGGGCTAATTGGTTGGGGCTAAATTAGTAATTCTAAAGTCTCTAATCACACTAACCTTATCCATAATAATTAGTCTAACCTCTAACTAAACTATTTCTATCATGTGGACTAAAATTAATATCATGTGGGCCATGCCTAACTAGTGTGTGGGTTCCACTAGAGTCAACACTACCCCCGGGTCCCGGTTTCAAGTCGGATTGAGCTGAAATTCGAACCCGACTCAAATCCCAAAACAATATCATAAATAATAAATAAATTTCAAAAATATTTTAAAAATACAAAATGACAAAATACTCCTGTTCCTGAAAACTGGGGGTGACAAATTCCTCGAAATTAAAACCAAACAATAGTAAAATGTCAAAATCACAAGTCATAATTTTAAATAGTTTAAAAATGATTAAAAATCACCAAAAATTATAATATGAAATAATTATCAATAAATAATAATTATAATTACAAAATTTCAAAATTACCCTCATCTGGAAAACTGGGTGTTACATAGACTTTCAAAGGCACGCTCGGAGTCTCGCTCGGCCGATGAGATCATCGCTAAGGTGGGTAGCTCCGATGAACTTGTCTTTGCTTAGCCTAGACACATAATAATACGAAAAATATTGCTAGAATCACTAGGCGATAACCCCTGCATGCTAATAAGAGAACTCAATGCACCTAGCTAAGGAAATAATCTCATCTTGTATGCTTGCGAAGAACATGGAAATGAACTTAGAATATTATTTGAAACCTCGCATCGCACTCCACGCTCGTACCAAGGCACAACTTACGATCAATTAGATTTTCTTACATGCTCAACAAATGTATGAATTGCTTTTCACTTAGAACGTACAACAACTTGAAGTACCAACAATAAATGGTTCATTGAATTAAGGTAGGAAGACTATCAACATAGTCGTTCCGAGCCGAAAGACGGAGAACATGGAAAGGCTTCGGGACCGTTGGGTCGCCAAGGCAGTTCCCGCACAGGGAGCTGCATATGTTTGTAAAAACAAAAGTTTGATTTCTACAAACTAAGAAAGAAAGAAAGTACAAGAGTACAATTAATTTCTAGGGAAGTACAACTATAAGAATCTGATCAGAAGACGATCACTTTATTCCTTGGACGATGTGATATCGAAGACACGAGCCTCTGGAAGATGCATAGCACTTTTTCAGAAGATTATGATCATTAGTCATGCTTTAGAACTGATTTGAAACTCTATTTATAGAGTTTTAAAATAACAGTTTTCTGAGTTGCGCACACTTCAGGTTGCGCGCCTTCTATCCAGTTGCGCGAACGGTTACTTGAACTGTTGGAGACACGTGGAATCATTTGAGTGAGATGCGCGTGGTTGTGGTTAGTGTAGTGAACACGTTCTTCGAGATTAGTGGCATGTGCGGCACATCATCCTGCTTCTGAATAAAAGTTGATCAGGTGGCGCCAACTAGCCAGGTTGCACGCGGGCGCAACTCAAAAACGGGCGCCTCTGGCTAAGTCTTTTGTACTGTATTGATTAATTCTCGCGCCACTTGATACTTGCGTGGGCCAGCTGTCAGCATTAATTACATGCTGAAAAAAATTTCTCGAGCGTCGCGTTGTGCGAGATTCGAATGGATTTTCTTTGACTGACGAGCTGTCAGAGCTGTCAGTAATGATGGCAGCCATTACAGCTTCTCGAGGATGCTTGCCACATGGAGCTTGCACACCCTAGCCTAGGCGCAAACTGAGACTGGCGCAACTTAATGATATGGAGCCACTTGATGCTGGAGCTTTGTTGAGAGGGGCTCCCATTGATTTTTAGACTCCTACAAGACCCCCTTCAAAGTTTTCAAAGTTTTTTGAAAGATTTCAAAATTTTGAAATACATTGAATTAGGAAATTTGACACAAGTTGCGCCAGTCAATATTTAACCAATTCTGCTTTTTTACTACAAGTTGTGCAACAGTTTTGGAATTTCCTTTAAGCTATAAATAGTTGTTCAAAGAGGATTTTTAACCTTTTACTGAAAGTCATTTTTCTTCAAACCCTTCATCTTCTTCCTCCTAACTTCTGAAGCTTTTCTGACGATCGTCAATGGCACCAAGGAGGTCCACTGCCGACAAGGGAAAGGCCATTACTGGGCCTTCATCGCGTATATTACCATCGAGGGTGCCTCGTTATGCGCCTCCATCATCGAGAGCTGAACAAGCCAACCCCTATGAATACATGATAGAACTCATTGACATAAAATACTGGAACAGTGTAGTAGTTTGGGTTTTGGATCATTTTAAGGATAAACTTCTCGAATCATAGCTCTATGATCTGATCTAGACCACTGCTCACGGCTTTCGTCCGAATGCTCACATGTTTTTGGCTTTAGTTGAAATATATAATGAGAGGACCTTTACCTTCCTGATGCCTCACGGGAAAATTGGCTTCGTACTTCTTGAAATGAAGTATCTTTCACATCTGCCAATGAGTGTAAACCCCTATGAAGAATATGTGCCAACAAACGAGGAATTGGATACTCTCTCAGCAGAGAACCCTAAGATGGTGGCTGTGTTCGAAGAATTATTATGCCACTATATGATCTGTTCCCTTTATTACAAGAGTGCTTCCAAAGGGACTTGCTATACTACCAAATGGCTGCCATACTTGTTTCTAGGGCATGCTCATGAAGAAAAGATCGTCGAGAGCCAAGCTTGTGATCCTTGTTTCTTCAAACCGCTCGGCCGCAGCGATATAGAGAAATTGATAGAAAAACTAAGCATTATGATAATATCTTGGATGTAGATTGTTACCCATTCACTGTTGGTGCTCCAATCGAAACTTATTTTAGATAGGGTTACAGAACCATGTCTCAAGAAGCCCAGCTGGCGGGTTTCCTCTTTTTATGGCTTTGGCGGTTTGTGATACCCGGAGTCAGTGCCGTCAACCGATTCCATCGAGGTGTGTTATTCGCTGCAATGCATCTAGTATTCGGCAACAAGATGGATCTTCTCTCGACGATGATATGTCGCTTGAATGTAAGCCTGCGTTCTTTCGTTAACACCATGGTGTATGATAAGAATTGTCGGGACGACTTCCCTCGTACCGAAATGCCGTATACATATCTATTTGGGTGGTTGCTGTTACTGTCACGACTCGCACCCGCTTTTCGGATGCAAGCACGTGAGCAAGCCAGCTACGCATCAAGCGGACTCCAGCCCAACTCGAATACGTAAACGCTGTCAAGGCTATGGTATACTGCCAAATCATGACAATTCAATCTATATCTCAAATCCACAAGAGTAATATAAACATGAATGAACAACTATGGGTCATGGTTTGCAGCCCACTAGCATAATATCCGATAAGACTCCAAAGAATATAACAAGAGTCTACAAACTGAATCAATAAATAGGATATCTCATGATAATAAAAGGAAGGCCCGAGCAGAATGAGCTAGATAATAAACATGGTATTAATACCTGAATCTCGCAAGCAATATCGTAATCATCTGAAATCCACAAGCATCATAATCATCCGCCATCCAAAACTGCTAACTAACTCCACGCAATAACTAACCTGAAGAGATCATCAGGTTCTCAGTGGACATAACAAGATACATAAAAACATGTCTATCTAGCAGTTTAATCATGCATAAACTATATACAAGGTATAAACAGGATAAGGCATGAACATGGCAAGAGACTACGACCAAAACTGCTAACAAGTGACTATAGATAAGTGGCTACTGACAGGTGACCATGAACTGGAATACAAGAACAACTACATGTAACTAAACTGCTGGATGAACAAGTGAACACGAGATTAATGGAATACCAAACCCTCGCCCCAAGTGGACTCTCTGGTTTGAACTAATCACTAACCCTCATCCCGATTGTGGACTCTCTGGTTAGTTCTAATCACTAACCCTCGTTTCGAGTGTGGACTCTCTGGTTAGTTCACGATAAGGCACCCTCGTCCCGAGTGTGGACTCTCTGGTACAAATAAATAAGTCAACATCCTCGTCCCGAGTGTGGACACACGGATGTAAACAGATCAAGGCAAATACCCTCATCCCGAGTGTAGACTCTCTAGTGCCAATGAACACGACAAACGCCCTTGTCCCGAGTGTGGGCTCTCTGGCGCAAACGGTCAACCCTCGTCCCGAGTGGACACTCTGGTTGAGGAAAACGATAACATGGATTTAGCAGTTTAACTACACGTACTCATTTTATGACACGACTCAAACGAGGTACTAGTGAGACAAGGTACGACTCAGTCAAGACACAGTCAAGTCCAGTATAACTACTGTCACGACCCGGTCCCAATTTCTTGGGTCGAATCGGATCATGCCCAGCCTGCACCGTTGTGAGACGGCGGCAGTAAGCTGTTCCATTACAGGTATTCACAACAACACAATTACACTTGTCACAACTGTTCTATTCGGAAATGAAACTTTGTTTAATAAAATATTCAGAAGTACAACTGGAAATAAAATGCTGAAATAAACTACAAACTCTAAATAAAGGAGAAAATGCAGAAAAGAAAAACTATCTAAGCATCTGGTTCTGTAGTCCCAGGATCAGCGTCCTCCAGAGACGGCTCTGGTACCTTCGCAGGGTAGAGGACCGGGTCATAATAGCCATTATAGAATAGCTCGTCATCCTCAGTGTTACCTAAAATATTGTCTCCAGTCAGGAGGGAGCAAAGTACAATTACGAATATCCAATAATTCAAATAATAATTTGAAATTTGCAATGTTAAACAATTTGAAATACTTTAACAATATTTTTCACAATTCTACAATTGAAAACAATGTGATTTGAGTAGGTAACGAACTATGACCGGCTTGGGATGATTCAATTATATCCTAATGATACGGTCCGGCCTATCCTCGTGTATAGGAGGAATCAGCTCGCACAATCAATGATGCAATATAAGGGTATTTGTCATAGACGCTACACTACTCCCCCAATATCCCGAGTCAATCAGATTCAATCAATGAGTCAATATTCGAACTCTAGGAGAGAGTTCCGTGTAGCAATGTGGTTTAAAATTGCAATAGAACAATTACTAGATAAATTACCAAATAGACATAACTGCACTTGCCTTTGTTTTAGAATGACTGGATAGACGAGTCGGTACCGAGGAGGAACATCAGTTGTAACTTCGAGTTCCTACAGTTGAGAACTCGACTTAGATCCTTTGTATAACCAGGCTAAGTGTGCTAGTTGCAATCTCTAGTAGCAAGTCCTAATCAGATTTTAGTTATATTAAGTCTACAGCTAACGTTTACGTCGCAACTACGTGCGTTGATTAAACCGGTTAATTGGATTATTTGGAAAATACACGAGAATCAATTACAATTTGGAAAACTTTGTGTTTTGTAATATATTTATAAAAATACAGTTTTCTTTTAGTGATAAACCGTGAATTAGTTATTTACTAATATTTTATCCATTTTAATTAGTTCTTAATTAATCAGTAAATTGCGCTCTAATATACGATTATGCGACTAATCAAAAACCACCCAAATTTCACATCCACCAGAAAAATAAAATAAAACTATGCTACACAATACAATGGCACAGCTAATGGTCCTAGGGTGGGCTTATGCCCTGTACAATTTTCTTTTACATCAAAATAAGAGAAAATGACTTAATTATTAAATAAAGTACAGAAATTAAATAACTATAATAAATAGCCTAAATATTAAATAAAATAATTAAAAATGAAAGCTAAGAGTCTCAGACTCGGTCCATTCCTCAAAATTCAGCTAATACCACAACGCCCGGTCGGACCGGTGCGTTTGCATTTCGCCAGGGCCCACAGACCGGTACGGTCGTCGCCCAAAAAATCAGTTTAAAATTCATTTTCGAAAGCCAATTTTGAAATCAACATAAATATAGTTTTTGTAAAAATTTGGGCAGCACTTCCTCTATTTCGGGACAAACCCAAAACTGGGAAATGCGCCACGGAAAACCTGCAAATATTTCCAATCCAAAATAATCCCACAGAATATATCCACCAAAATAATCCCAAGCCACAGAAAATAATTCTCAATCCACCGAACTTCCCGAAATGTCCGGGAATCCCATAATCAACCAATTCATACCAAACCAGCAGGTAAAATACAGGAAAATACGCTAACGTAGCTAATCGAAAATATAACGCAGCTAACCGGATTTCCCGAAGGGAATCCGGGAACCGATTTTCATCACCGACTCTACGGGGAGGGACGAACTACTGTGATTATCCAGAAATTACCAAATTCCGTTGGCGGGGAGCCGCGGAAAAAACTCGAGAATAATCCGAAACAAAGTTCGGCAGCAGGTCGCAGATCTGGACAGCAACGCCTCGCAGATCCGAACTCGGCCACGCACAGAAGAGAGGCACGGAAAGGGTCTGCGGGAGAGGGATCTCGCGGCGGCGGGGAGCCACGCGTAGACGAGGCAGCGGCCGGTAGGGCACGCGACCACGGCGGGGGACCGTCGGGACAGCGCGCGGGGTGGCGCTGTGGCGTCGGCAGCACGCGGAGGCGCTGACGGCGGGGGTGGCTCGCGCTGGACGGCGGAGGCCGGCGCTGGTCGGGAAGTCCGCCGGAGGAGGGCGCTGGCCGCGGGGGTCGCGCGGTGGGGCAGCGCCTCGCCGGAGAAATGGGGGCGCGGACGGCTGGCGAACGGCGGGGAGCCGCGGAGGAGGTCGGCCGGAAGGAGCGCGGGGAAGCCGCGGGGACGCGAGGCCGCGCGCGCGAGGATCACCGAAGTTGGGGAGGGGGTTCGCGCGCGGGTAGGTTAGGGTTTGGGAATGTTCTGTGGAGTTGGCTCTGTGAGAGAGATGAGAGTTGGATAAAGAGGAGGGGATTATATAGAGATGGGGAAAGATGTTACCGAAAGGGAACCACCAAAAGTTTCAGCCGTTTGGAAACCAAAGATCGGCTCCGGCCGTTTGGTCGGGAGAAAGGAAAGGTCATCCTTCCTTAAGGAAGAGAGAAAAAAATACAGATTTTCTTTTTAAAAAGAAACTTTCTTTTAATAGGTAATTTCTTAATCAATAAAAATGAATTATAACTAATGGATTTTTTTTTTATGAAGAAATTTGGGCTCAGGCCTGGGTCTGGGCTCGAAAATCAAAAAGCCTTGTTATTATAATTTTCAAAATTCTTTTTCACTCGAAAATATTTAATAATATTAATAATAATAATAATTTTGAAATACTAGTAATAATAATACCAAAACATTATTTAATAATTTAATTAAAAACTATGGGTTTTACAATCTTTCCTCCTTAGAAAATTTCGTCCTCGAAATTTAAAGAGTAGGGTAGGAGAATCAAACAGGTACGGGTACTACACTCGTAACTCAGGTCCAAAAATAAGAATTTCCAAAGCAGTCGTGGATGAGACGGTTTAGGGATAAGTTTCATTTATGATATCATCCATGTAGAAAATACAAAAGCGAACCAAATACACGAGGTTGATCAGACCATCATGCACCGGTCCTGATTAGACAATATATTAGTGGGTGCACCCAATAAAATACTGTCATGATCAAGCTTGATAAAGAGATAGCTTGCAAAACTAAGCTAACTTCGTCAGCATCAGTCAAGTTTAGAACGAAAAGATAAGTTAGGAGTAAAAGTGATGGCTCAAATTCTGATCTTCTTCACCTCTGACTACGCTTGCAACTGGTTTCTCTGGCACTGAAAGGTTGATTCCAATCTTCAGCTCTGAATTATCCAAATGTGACTCAGATCCGAAATGTAGCGTCTGAGCTGTGACGTAGAAGACGTTGCACACTCTCAAGATTAGCTGGTAGAGCTAATTGGTACGCTACTTCCAACTCTTCTTAAACTTCAAATGGCCTGATGTACCTGGCCTCAATTTCCAGCTTCGTCAAAACTGATTGTTCCTCTGGTAGGAGAAAACTTCACCAAATGCAATTTGGTCTTCCCAAGACCTACCAAATTCCGAGACGCAAAATCTCAATACATCTTCAAGCGTCTGGATTGACCTCTCTGCTTGCTCGTCTCGCGGTACTCCATGAATCCGGTAGATGTGCCTCTCGTGCAATGCTGCCAACTTCTAGTGGATAAACCAACTTTGAAAGTGTGCTGACTTAGTCAGTCGGTTTATTAAAATCCAATTGGTGCCCTTCCCTCCTTGGGAACAAGGCAATCCTTACTCAAAGTTCATTGTTATATGCTTCTACTTCCACTCCGAATTGTCCAGCGGCTCCAACAAACTTGTTGTTCTCTTGCTAATTCCTCATGTTGACAAATTCACATCTAATTTCCATACCTGGAATTGTCCTTCTTTATTCCATAACACCAATCAGTGGGTGCATATTTCGATACATCTTATTATCTCCTGAATATATGGAATACTGTGACTGGTGTATTTCTTTCATCAACTCGTTCCTCCGTTTGTCAGCCGATACGCAAAGTCTCGTACCTTTCTTCAGAGTTCCACTGCTGATCAATTTAGAAACCCTCAAGTGTTCCTGCCAACACTTGATCTCTAAACCTGCAAAGTGCCTCGTTTTGAAACTACGTTCTATTGATTTTTGTCCCTCAGCCTCGAACTTCATCAATACTGAATCAGCATCCAACTCCGTCCTTCTATCTCCAGGTAGTATAACCTCCAGTCCAAGCTTCTCGACGTCTTCTAGTAGGTGCTAGTCCTTGGTTAAAAACTTCGCCATCAGTATCGACCAAGTGCATCAGCGACCACATTGGCCTTACCTGAATGGTACTGCAGGTTGATGTCGTAATCCTTCCTCTGCTTCAGCCATCTTCTTAGTCCAACATTCAGCCCTTTCTGAGTGAAGACATATTTCAGACTCTTGTAGTCCGTATATATTTCACTCCCTTTCCATAAAAATCATGCTTCCATAGCTTCAAAGTAAAGATAATTGCAGCAATTTCAAATTAGGTGTGGGATAATTCTCCTCATGAGTCTGTAGTTGCTTATATGTGTAAGCAATTACTTCCCCATGTTGTTGAAGAACGCAACCCAGTCCTCTTCCAGAGGCATTACTGTAAATTGAGAACCCACTGGTTCCTGCGGTAGCGCAAGGATTGGTGTAGTGGTAAGTCTCTTCTTTAGCTCCTCAATGCCGCCTGGCAATCTTTCGTCCAGATGAACTCTTCATTCTTCCAAGTGAGCTTCGTCATCGGCTCAGCAATCTTGGCAAAATCCTTTACGAACTTCTGATAGTAGCCAGCCAAGTTCAAGAAACTTCCGAATTGAACTTGGGGTATACCACTTTTCAACAGCAGCTATCTTCCATCGAAATTTCTTCTCTTGACAACATGGCCAAAAATCCACCTTGTCAAAAATCCACGTTCAGATAGCTTACCATAAAACTTCTTTTTCTTCAAAGTTTCCAAAACTTTCCTCAGATGTTCTTCATGCTCTTCTTCAGTCTTCAAATATCAGAATGTTATCTATGGAGAAGATAAACTGATTCAAATACTCATGAAAATCTCTGTTCATGAGATTCATGAACACAGTAGAAGCATTTGTCAGTCTAACGTCCTGACCAAAGAAAACTACCCATACTTGGTGTTTGAACGCCGTCTTGGAAATGTCCTCTTTCCTGACTTTGATTTGATGGAAGTCAAATCTTAAGTCAAACTTCGAAACACTCTAACTCCACACAACCAGATCAAACAGATCCTCGATCCAGACAGAAAGTACTTGTTCTTTAGTGTCTGGTAATCGATGCACATCCGTTGTTCCATCCTTCTGGGCACAAACAAGATAGGTACTCCCTAAAGTGAAGTTCCACTCTGAATAAATCCTAGAGCCTTCATTGATCTGGTCCTTCATCTTCTTGGCCAACTTCGGGTTGACTCTGTAACATCCTTTAGAAATAGAGAAATAGCCAGGGACTAAGTCAGGGGTGAATCCTATGTCTATATCTGGGATAATCTGGGGAGACTATCAGGGAAAACATCTGCCATAAGAGTGTAACTAAAATTTCTATTCATGGGGAGAATTACAACAAAACTCTTATGATTGATCTAAGGACATCCTGTTACAACTTCCAAAAAGATGATGCTATTCTGCGGTTCTAGGTACTATTCTTTATGGTTCTGCATGAGCAGTCTCCAACTGCTTCCCTTTCTAAGAACCTCGAGTATACATCATGCCTTATTGTAAGAGGTAGGGTCTGCTGGATAGAAAGAGGGTCCCTAGGTTGTGGCCTAACAGGTGTTGCTGGGATATGAGCTCTGGTTTGATGGAAAGATAAGGGGCAGTCCTTTACCCGATGTTCAGCAGATCCACATGCCAAACATTGTCCCAATCTCTTGCGGCAACTAACGGTCTGATGACCAGGCCTCTTGCAATAGTTACAAGCCCATAGCTTCTTACGACAAGGCTGCCGAAAAGTAGAGTACTTGATGGGACCCAAAATATCTTCTAGTTTCAAGGGTATCCTTCCTAGGACAAAAGTTCTGCTCTAACTTGGTTGGGGATAACTAAGGCTACATCATGACGTTCTTCATGTCTTCTCTCGTGATATTCATCTGTTCCTGCTGGGCTTCATCTTGAGCTTTCTGGAACTCCAGGATTTATTGAAATAGGACAACCATTTGGAAGATGATTGCTGGTACTAGCGGAGCAAAAAAATGAGTACTCCACCAAGGAAATGCAACTCAGTTGAGATGAGGTAGGAATCGCCAGTGTAGTGAAAACTTCACTGGATGCATTATGAGGACGGTCAAACAGCCGCGAGGGAAAGGACCCTGGGCTTGGTTAAGGATATGGGATATGATCCGGAGATGACACCTCATCGCCAGCAGGATTGGTCTTGTCAATGGTCATTCTCTGGAAGGTTTAGGATGCAAACATAAGCAAGGTATCCTACCAGTCTATAATCAAACAAAAATATTTATTTATAATATATTTCGGTCCTATGTTGTGACAAATTGATGTTCTAGTGTTCTAATTGTTTCTAAATATGTTTTCCTAAGTTGTTGTTCTGACCTGCATGGGCCACCACTAAAAACATGTCACGACCCGGTCCCAATTTCTTGGGTCGAATCGGATCATGCCCAGCCTGCACCGTTGTGAGACGGCGGCAGTAAGCTGTTCCATTGCAGGTATTCACAACAACACAATTACACTTGTCACAACTGTTCTATTCGGAAATGAAACTTTGTTTAATAAAATATTCAGAAGTACAACTGGAAATAAAATGCTGAAATAAACTACAAACTCCAAATAAAGGAGAAAATGCAGAAAAGAAAAACTATCTAAGCATCTGGTTCTGTAGTCCCAGGATCAGCGTCCTCCAGAGACGGCTCTGGTACCTTCGCAGGGTAGAGGACCGGGTCATAATAGCTATTATAGAATAGCTCGTCATCCTCAGTGTTACCTAAAATGTTGTCTCCAGTCAGGAGGGAGCAAAGTACAATTACGAATATCCAATAATTCAAATAATAATTTGAAATTTGCAATGTTAAACAATTTGAAATACTTTAACAATATTTTTCACAATTCTACAATTGAAAACAATATGATTTGAGTAGGTAACGAACTATGACCGGCTTGGGATGATTCAATTATATCCTAATGATACGGTCCGACCTATCCTCGTGTATAGAAGGAATCAGCTCGCACAATCAATGATGCAATATAAGGGTATTGGTCATAGACGCTACACTACTCCCCCAATATCCCGAGTCAATCAGATTCAATCAATGAGTCAATATTCGAACTCTAGGAGAGAGTTCCGTGTAGCAATGTGGTTTAAAATTGCAATAGAACAATTACTAGATAAATTACCAAATAGACATAACTGCACTTGCCTTTGTTTTAGAATGACTGGATAGACGAGTCGGTACCGAGGAGGAACATCAGTTGTAACTTCGAGTTCCTACAGTTGAGAACTCGACTTAGATCCTTTGTATAACCAGGCTAAGTGTGCTAGTTGCAATCTCTAGTAGCAAGTCCTAATCAGGTTTTAGTTGTATTAAGTCTACAGCTAACGTTTACGTTGCAACTACGTGCGTTGATTAAACCGGTTAATTGGATTATTTGGAAAATACACGAGAATCAATTACAATTTGGAAAACTTTGTGTTTTGTAATATATTTATAAAAATACAGTTTTCTTTTAGTGATAAACCGTGAATTAGTTATTTACTAATATTTTATCCATTTTAATTAGTTCTTAATTAATCAGTAAATCGCGCTCTAATCTACGATTATGCGACTAATCAAAAACCACCCAAATTTTACATCCACCAGAAAAATAAAATAAAACTATGCTACACAATACAATGGCACAGCTAATGGTCCTAGGGTGGGCTTATGCCCTGTACAATTTTCTTTTACATCAAAATAAGAGAAAATGACTTAATTATTAAATAAAGTGCAGGAATTAAATAACTATAATAAATAGCCTAAATATTAAATAAAATAATTAAAAATGAAAGCTAAGAGTCTCAGACTCGGTCCATTCCTCAAAATCCAGCTAATACCACAACGCCCGGTCGGACCGGTGCGTTTGCATTTCGCCAGGGCCCACAGACCGGTACGGTCGTCGCCCGAAAAATCAGTTTAAAATTCATTTTCGAAAGCCAATTTTGAAATCAACATAAATATAGTTTTTGTAAAAATTTGGGCAGCACTTCCTCTATTTCGGGACAAACCCAAAACTGGGAAATGCGCCACGGAAAACCTGCAAATATTTCCAACCCAAAATAATCCCACAGAATATATCCACCAAAATAATCCCAAGCCACAGAAAATAATTCTCAATCCACCGAACTTCCCGAAATGTCCGGGAATCCCATAATCAACCAATTCACACCAAACCAGCAGGTAAAATACAGGAAAATACGCTAACGTAGCTAATCGAAAATATAACGCAGCTAACCGAATTTCCCGAAGGGAATCCGGGGACCGATTTTCATCACCGACTCTACGGGGAGGGACGAACTACTATGATTATCCAGAAATTACCAAATTCCGTTGGCGGGGAGCCGCAGAAAAAACTCGGGAATAATCCGAAACAAAGTTCGGCAGCAGGTCGCAGATCTGGACAGCAACGCCTCGCAGATCCGAACTCGGCCACGCACAGAAGAGAGGCACGGAAAGGGTCTGCGGGAGAGGGGATCTCGCGGCGGCGGGGAGCCACGTGTAGATGAGGCAGCGGCCGGTAGGGCACGCGACCACGGCGGGGGACCGTCGGGACAGCGCGCGGGGTGGCGCTGTGGCGTCGGCAGCACGCGGAGGCGCTGACGGCGGGGGTGGCTCGCGCTGGACGGCGGAGGCCGGCGCTGGTCGGGAAGTCCGCCGGAGGAGGGCGCTGGCCGCGGGGTCGCGCGGTGGGGCAGCGCCTCGCCGGAGAAATGGGGGCGCGGACGGCTGGCGAACGGCGGGGAGCCGCGGAGGAGATCGGCCGGAAGGAGCGCGGGGAAGCCGCGGGGACGCGAGGCCGCGCGCGCGGGGATCACCGAAGTTGGGAAGGGGTTCGCGCGCGGGTAGGTTAGGGTTTGGGAATGTTCTGTGGAGTTGGCTCTGTGAGAGAGATGAGAGTTGGATAAAGAGGAGGGGATTATATAGAGATGGGGAAAGATGTTACAGAAAGGGAACCACCAAAAGTTTTAGCCGTTTGGAAACCAAAGATCGGCTCCGGCCGTTTGGTCGGGAGAAAGGAAAGGTCATCCTTCCTTAAGGAAGAGAGAAAAAAATACAGATTTTCTTTTATAAAAGAAACTTTCTTTTAATAGGTAATTTCTTAATCAATAAAAATGAATTATAACTAATGGATTTTTTTTTTATGAAGAAATTTGGGCTCAGGCCTGGGTCTGGGCTCGAAAATCAAAAAGCCTTGTTATTATAATTTTCGAAATTCTTTTTCACTCGAAAATATTTAATAATATTAATAATAATAATAATTTTGAAATACTAGTAATAATAATACCAAAACATTATTTAATAATTTAATTAAAAACTATGGGTTTCACAACTACACTGTCAAGTCAAGCAAAACCATAAACTGGTAAACACGGTATATAGAAACTAGATAAATCAAGTCAACTAAGAAGCTAATGTATCATATAAAATTCATAACAAATAGAGTATCTATGATAATACAATAATAACATGAAAACTATAAACATGAAATTAAACTATAGAGGGAGCAATGTATCTTGTCTGGCGGTAGCACGAAGAACCAACAATATACTGTCAACTAGTAAGCCACGAAGTCCAAATCTCACAACTATCTCCGAAAGCTGAAACAGACAATGCCAACATTCTCAGAATAGTCAAATTAGCTAGAATTACCTGTCCTTAAGTCCAATTCTAGACACAGAGGCAAAATGATAATTTCGGGTCAAAATGGTATCCGTCATTGGACCCACTTTGCACCGAAAAGCGTACCAGAGTCAATGGTCTCTAAAGTCGTCAAACTATATGTCTATGGATCCAGTTTTTCGATACGAACCCAACCGTATGTCCAATGTTGAATTCCGACATGCCGTGCACAAAATCGCCCGTTGAATCGGACCGTGGGGCCCACAAAACAGCAATCTGGTCAACTGTCTCAAAATTGGACCAAACATGGCATACAGGACCAGAAAAATGATACAATCCTGTTGGCGCAAGTTTTGTCTCGATCTGACAAACATGCACAAAGTAATTAAGAAATTTGCACAGAGGCCGATAAGGTAAATTTCGACGGATACGCATCAAATTCGTCGTGCACACGCGACCAATTTGAATTCCGTCAAAGCCCACACGTCCACGAAGCCGTTACGCACCTTTCGATACTTTCGGTTCGTGACCACGTTGCCCGGATTGGCGGGACGCATATCGTATCGAAGAGTTTTTCATAAATTCTACAGTTTTAAAAACAGGTTTTTTATGATTTTCGATGTTGAATAACTTTCTGTAAACTTGATGAAAAATCAATCTAACAGAAGGGTTTCGATCCCCTATATGTTGGCTACGACTGTTACAAATTAGTTCTCGATATTGCGTAATATTCTGATCTACAAATGGCTTCTAAAATAAGGGTTTAATACATGAAATTGTTCTGTTTTGAACAGGTTTTCTTCAATGTTTGGATTCAAAATTTTATCGAATCATGTTCGTTCTTATTCAACTAACTGACAGATATTTGAGAGGGTCAGGTTGGGATTTTACCTGCACGATTGGTTTGACAAATGGTGAACCGTGGCGTCGGAAATCCGGCTACGAACAGGGCTCCGCCGTTGTCTTTACTGCGACTGCCGTGGTGCCTCGCGCTCGATTCTATCGAGCCGTGGTCATCCTCCGATGGCTTGTGCGACCGTGCGCGGCAGTCCGGGGTGCGTCGACGTCGGGACTGGTGGTGGTGGCGGTGAACATGGGTGATAGGGTTTTGAGAAAATCTCGAGTATTCTCTCATTATATACATATGCACAGATGTGGGAAGAGCGAGCGGGTGCTCTCGGTTTTGTGGGGAGCTAGGCTCGGCCTGGGAAAGACTCCTGGCTGGGTTAAGTCCCATTATTCTTATTTACTCTATTATATATATATATATATATATATATATATATATATATATATATATACATATATATTTATATATTAATAAATTATGCAAATATATATATGTATGCCTATATATACCTCCATAAAACTCAAATAAATCCCACTAGCATCTATTCCTAATGTAGAGCCTATTTGTATATATATATGACTATATATAATAATATTTAATTAACAAAAATAATATAACCAATAATATTATATAATAATAACCTCAATATAATAATAATAATAATAATAATAATAATAATGAATTTCAATAAAACAATAAGGGTGTATATACCATTGTGTACAGTCTAGAAGTCCCAAGATGTACAAGGACCTAATTTATGCAAATGTCACTAAAAATCAACTAATAATAATTTATAATATTTAATTACGAATACTTAGAAAATATTTATTAAATCATTAAAATGAAATACAACACCCTCGTACCAAATTCCATTAACATGAATGTCATTGGACGTCTTAGGACTCACTATAAGCCTACACAGGCCTGGGCTCGGTTTGGGCCCAGTCCGGACTAGTTTGGTATAACCGAATTTTCTAAAAGTCCAAATATTAATAAATAACTAATTAAACCATTTATAGGGATTAACTCGCAATTTGGCCTGGTTTTCTTAGTTAGAACACACCTATGGCTTGACATTCTTCTACCATGGCTAAACACTAGTCAAAGCATGCTACTGCACTATCCGTGCCATAATTTCTTGTTGTCTTGTACTTCAAAACTCCAACATGGCTAAAGTCATCTACCGTAATAATTAACTAAATAATTATTTATAGAAATCTAAAATCACCATTTAAATTAAATAAATAATAAAAAATATTTCAAAAATTTCAGGAAGGGGAGCTACAGTTGCACTACCCTGACTTGATGGACTCCGATATGGGTTCAATCGGAGGAGAATTTATCAGGCGTTATTCCAATACTCAATGGAATATAAATACGTTGTCAGAATGCCGAAGAGCTTTAAACCGAGGGTCTGGATGGAGATTTCAATGTGTTCCTCCTCCTCCAGGGTATGAGAATCTCTCTCCACAACTCATGGATCTAGAAGCAGCACCTTTCCGTTTATCTTCGGCTGAGTTCACATGGTTGAAGACAATCCGGCCATCACATTTAGTGTACCGGTTTGAAGGCGAGTATTTTCTGGAACCATACATACCAAGCCGATTTGCTCGACAATTCGGCTATGATCAACTGCATATGGGTAATGCCACCACCTGTTTACAGGCTAAGGGTTACCTAATAGATGGTGCCAGGACTTGGGGTACTACAATACAAGAGGCACTAAAGCCACATTATCTATGCCCCAAGTCTCTCAGATAGGCCCGCGTATGTTATATACATATGTAAATTTTTATACTTCAGCCAACACCTTTACCGAAAACTTCCATTTGGTGACAGTTTTGCCAGTGATAGACGTTCAAGAGCTGGAGTTCGTACTGCACAATCCTTCAGGGATGAAGAGAATCAAGAACCCGCTGATGAACCTCTGGAAGCCTCTCTCGTAGGCTTCTGTGATGAAGTCAACGATCCACTAGATGTATCATTGAAGATACGAAAGGAGAAGTCCCCAGCAAAGGGACTTGGGAGAAAAAGAAAGACTGGAGAGTCATCAGCTCCTTCACATCCTAGTGATCTTCCTTCTTCTCCTAAGGCTGCAGGGAAAAAAAGAAGACTACATTGGTCTTTACAGAGCAGCCCACCACCAGGACCACACGGTCCCAAATAAAACAGATGCAGACTGGAGCATCCT
The DNA here is from genome assembly GCA_029216955.1 of Iris pallida. Classification (NCBI taxonomy): domain Eukaryota; kingdom Viridiplantae; phylum Streptophyta; class Magnoliopsida; order Asparagales; family Iridaceae; genus Iris; species Iris pallida. The sequence continues at coordinate 1,110,120 of JANAVB010027598.1, read as the reverse complement.
CTGGAGGAGGAGATGCAACTCCTTCTTCAATTCCAAGAAATAGCCAAGTTGCTCAAGAAGAGGTTACTAGAGAACCCAATATGCAAGGTGACCTCGATGAGGTTGAAGAAGAACCTAATTTGCCTCTTGTGCGCAAGGCCAAGGCCAAAAGGAGATTAATAGTGACTCTAGAAGACCATCAAGAAATACTGCTTTCACAAGATGTGCCACCACCACAAGGTAAATTTTAATACTCTTTTAATGTGATCTTGATTGAGCAACATATTGACATTATTCTTTTTCATCTACAGAGGTTAGCATTCTGGCTCCGATCATTACAGAAGGAATTTCGGAGCCCATAATCACAAAAATGACTATTCCCGTAACTGTGCTAGCTGCCACAAGAATTATGATGTCATCTCCAACTCCAGGAGTTCCAAAGACTACACTTCCTGGGGAGGAATTGCCTTTTACAGAATCTAATCCTGATGTCACTGTTCCTTCCGTAGCCCAAACTCCTACTCATTCTCAAGAGGATCGAGAAATGATAGTGGTTCTCAAAGGCTGTGACTACGGTGATGTATTTGAAGATGATTCTATAAGTGCCATTGAAGGAGACCAAGCTTTAGTGGAAGTCCCGCTAAATCAAGAATTATCAATCGAAGAAGACCAAACTACTGCTGAGGGTGAAGAGCACCCTGTTGTTGAGGAGGGGCATCCAAGCCCAAAAACTGATGAGCCTGAAAATAACGAAGATCAGACTACGGATCTTGAAGATGCTGGAAATGATGAAAATCCCAACACTGTTGTTGCAGAGACTCAGAACCCTACTGATCAAGCTTTTGAAGTCAGGGATGCAGAATAATTGCCCCAGCTGAACAAGTAGAATCAGGGGCCGGAAGCAGACGTTTCTTATCAGGCGGTTTCGAGGCTGGAAGTAGTCAGGCAACTGTGTCCGAAACTACCATGGCCAGGCTCCGCTCTGATCTGGACATTCCCCGTGAAACCCCATATGTATTGCCAGGATCAGGTAAAATTTTGACTTTTATTTACCTTAATTCCTGTAATTTATATGTAATGACTGTGTATCTTGATTACAGTGGGTCCTGTGGAGGCACTTACAAAAGCTGCATCGACCACATTCAGTTTTAGCTCGACCATGGCTCTCCTGGATATGGGGACCCAAACTGGAGAGGAAAGTTCTTCTATGATGCCAGTACTCGGGTCTCGTGGTGTACAATTTATAGTTCCTCCAGTTACTGCAGAAATAAGAATTCCAACAGAAGTGGCTACCCCAGGGATCTCAGCGATGAACAGAGCTGTTGTCGAAGCTTATACTAATGCTTTCTTCACTTCTCTGAAGCCTCTAATCCAAATGGTCATAGAAAATGACCAACCTTATGAGTCAGTAAGGGGCCCTTCCTCCTTCATCATTGGAGCCATCCGTAAGATTGGTGATCTGGATAGAGTCAACTACTTAGATCATATTTTGAATGAGCTTGAAGAATCAATCAAATCTTATAAAGATCTAACAAGAGGAAACATCCAGAAACTCGTAGATACTGAATGCGAGGTGATGGCTCGCGAGACTGCAACATGAAAAGCAGAGTTCGAAGCTTCTGTGGTAGCTTTCTCACAACGCTATGCAGAGTTGGAATCTCGCATTATCGAGACAACTTCTTCTGTTGAGTGCTATAGGACTGAAGTTGCAGATAAAGAAAAATAAGCTGCTGAATATCAAGTTCGTCTCCGGGAACTAGAAATTGAAATGGCTCGGCTCCAAGAAGCAGTTAAAGCAGCTCGACGACGCGAATAAGAGGTACTGGAGATGCATCAAATTGCTGCAAGTCAATTAGATGATTTGAAGAGGAAACGAGATGCACTTATCCAAATTGAAGATGCAAAACTGGAACGCCAAGCAGAGTCGCTACAACCTTTTGATCCAGAGTTCGGGAGAGCTCTTGCTAGACAAAGGATACTCGACTCTAGAGAAGAGAGGGCTGAGAATTTAAAAAGATTGATCATTGATCTCAGCACTCAGCCTCCCCAATGAAGCAGTCTGTAGGAGCTTTTGTCTTCTTGTCTTTTAAATGATGTACTTTTTTTTTGACATTTTGAACATTATTGAAATAAGAATTAATGCTCTTTTTGTCGTTCCATTACTTATTATATACCTATAGTAGATATAGGTAATAGATAAGAATAAGAAAGTATGTTCAGAGGTACCGGACATGACATATATCCTAAAAGAAAATAACAATACTAATTATATTTGTTCAGAGGTAATGTGGACGTGACAGAATATAACTCTCAGAATATTATCATTTCAAAAGACGACTTCATCAGAGGTAATGTGGACGTAATAAGTCGCTAATATAGATGATAGAACTCAGAGTCAATACGAATATGGATTCATGTATTCGTTGAACACGGTATAGCTGAACTGGGGGTACCGCTCAGGTTAGTCGAAAACTTTCAGCGGGGCTCACTGCTTACGCTGAAAGGGTCGCCGTTTAACAAAGATATACATCCAAGATAGTTTGTGGTACTAGTGACCCTTTCATATAAATGAGTCGGCATAATAGCGACGATCCGCATGCATGCCTTTGAATTGAGTCAAAAGTGTATGCATGGTACAAATAAGTCAAAAATGTGCACACGGTACGCAACATAAAGTTTGAGCATAAGATTTAGCTATAACAGAAACACGTAATTGGGCACAAGACATAGTGTTGTGAATTGAATCATTGACACTAAGTTCACGAGTTTATGACTAACCCATTTTCGGAGACAAAATGAGAGCCTATAATTAAGCCATTTTCAGAGACGAAATGGAAGCCTATGATTAAGCCATTTTCGGAGACGAAATATGAGCCTATGATTAAGCCATTTCCGGAGACAAAATGAGAGTCTATGAATAAGCCATTTCCGGAGATGAAATGAGAGTCTATGAATAAGCCATTTTCGGAGACGAGTAGGGCAAGTATTGAGTAAAGATACACCCTGTTGTGAGGCACGACCTCGATGTTGATACACGAATAGAGTTTATGACACGACCAATATTGTTGCATCTCAAAGTATGAGTCAAAAGACAAGCACGAGTCGATACGTTGACGATGTTGGCACTATGGGTTTGGTAGTATGGTTACAAGATTTTGGTGCATGACCACGATATTGCAACACGAATAGGCCAGAATTCTAAGTTATTGAAATCGATCCTAAGGCAAGAATAGAAAGACAATCAAAGGAATAGTTGTACATACTAAATGAACGTGTTGGTTTTGTATGGGTGGCGAGGAGCTCACACCACTAGTACGGTTGTGTACTGACCACCCAACAGTTTTCATACGCAGGTTACAAGTACTTATTGAGGCGAAGCTCGTTTAGACGCGCTGAGGCACGAAGTTCCTTAGCGTTTTTGGGGCGTACAACCGTATTGAAGACTTCACCTATAGGGGACATAATGTATGGACATCGCCTTCTGAAGCATCCGCAAGTGGCAACCTTGAACTTTTGTATTGAGAGATGAGAGAGAGCTGAGTGATTTGTATTGTAAGAAAGTGTTAGACTGAGTGTTGTAATCTTGGCCTCGTGCTACATATGTAATCTTTGTTTCATAATCAATAAAGAGCTATTTGCATGACTTGTGTTCATTTCAACTTTTCGCTGGTGACATACTGATTATTCAATATTTCTGTTTTGAAACTTCTGTGCGACGACCCGTCGCAAGCTGCTGTAATCGGCCGTTATGGAACCCGTTTTTGCGTAAGCGCAACCTAGGCTCACGCGGCATCACACCTTAGCGAGGACGATCGGTTCTGCGGAACGGGGACGTGACAAGAGAGAGAGAGGGGGATGGGCGGGAGTAATTTTATCTTTTTTTAATGTATCAAGTTGATGCATATCAAAATTTAGGGTATAAGGTTAAAAAATAAAATAGTTGAGGGTATCAAGTTAAAATTATGCCTATAAAATTGAGCTTTCACTGTAGAAGTTTTTGTTCCAAAAATATTTATGTTTACTAATTAAAATTGTTTGTTAAATTTAATATGAATAGTTAGGTAATTATGTATAGAAGAAGGAAAAAATGAGCGAAGTTATTATTTTTCCTTTTTCAAATAGTAAATGAATAAAAGAAACGAGTAAAAAAAATTATTATTTGCCGTCAAAAATGCATTATATCAAGTCATGGTAGTGCAAATTTCAAATAAACTTTCCAAGGGTACATTGGACATTTCCTTCGTCACTGGGAGCTTCCTCCACGTTCCCCCGCTCATTCTGGACACTTCTACTAGTGTCCTCGTCCTCTCCTCCCACCCTCCATAAACCCTAACCTCATTCCTCACCAATTCTCCATTTCGAACCAAAATTCGGGTTTATCGATCCTGACCAATGGCGACCGCAGCAGCACAGATCCACCTCTCCTCCGTCAACTCCCGCTTTTTCGGCGGGAAAACCCCCAGCTCCCGCCGCCCCCCAGGGTTTCCTCGGAGAACCGGCCGGATCTTCCGTCCGCTGAGGATCGCGAGCGAGAAGGTGGTCGGGATCGACCTGGGGACGACGAACTCGGCGGTGGCGGCCATGGAGGGGGGCAAGCCGACGATCGTGACGAACGCGGAGGGGCAGCGGACGACCCCGTCGGTGGTGGCGTACACCAAGACCGGGGACAGGCTGGTGGGGACGATAGCGAAGCGGCAGGCGGTGGTGAACCCAGAGAACACCTTCTTCTCCGTCAAGAGGTTCATCGGAAGGAAGATGGCGGAGGTCGACGAGGAGTCCAAGCAGGTCAGCTACAGGGTCGTCGCCGACGAGAACGGGAACGTGAAGCTCGTTTGCCCGGCGATTGGGAAGCAGTTCGCCGCCGAGGAGATCTCCGCCCAGGTTTCTGACTAGTTCCGCCTCTTGATTGATCCTATACGACATGTACTAACATTGGTTTTGGTGTGTCCTAGTGTATTCTAGAGTGTCTATTGTTAGTCCCTTGGCGAACAATCGATGGAAAAACTCGATTTCAGAAACAATTGTAAAGACAATGTTTCCAGCAACAACACCCTAAAGAAGGTGATGTTGTATTACGAGAATCTAAAAAGATTTCGTAATTTTTCTCGAAGGCAACTGAACCGTATAACTTCTAAAGAGAAGTCACAGTATTCTCGAAGGCAACAGAGGAAGAAGAAAAACTGTTGGGGTGAAAGATCACCGGCGCTCAAAGCTATATCCGTCTTACGGACAAGCCTCCAGGAACCAGCAAGTTCGAAAAGAACTTTAAAACGCTAGCCAAAAATGTCGACTCCTCGGAATAGCAGCAGCACTTCTCTCTCTCTCTGAAAAATTTCTGAGTATTTTCTGTAACCTTGGAGAGAGGAGATGCTTCTGATATTATAGGCACGAGATGGACTTTTCAAATTCTGAACGCACGTCCTGGTTTAATGCCAGATCCGGATTTTCTGGATCTGAGCCATTTCCGGATCTGAGCCCACAAGACCCGCGGACGTTACATAATTTGAACAGCCCACTCGACCCGCTCGACCCGTACGTCCCGTACGCTCAGTACGTCCCGTACGTCCCGCTCGTCACGCAGGACAGTGCAGAGGCTCGCGCACGAGCGCAACTAAAGCGCACAATGCGCCTTGCGACGAGCTGTCGTGCTAAGTGCAAAGTGCCATCAAAAAGCCACATTAAGCCTCAAAAGCCCATTAGCCCAAGCCCAATCCCGAGCCCGAGTCCGAGTCCGAGTCGCTAATCCCCTTCGGGGCTTAGCTCCAATAGATTTAACTCTATTTTCATTTGGCCAAAAGTTGGTTTCTTATTCTCACCTCTATGTAAAATCCTTCCACATGGCACCCTCCATTGGACCTCAACCCATGTGCATATCTCTATTCCTTCATAAGTAATATATAGAGATACATATTGGTGTGATTTTCCGATGTGGGGCTATCTTTTAACAATAGAATGTTATGAACACACAACACATCGAATAAAACACCAACAATTCCCCACATATCTCTATATATATGAGTTAAGCGTTCCACATAATAACTGTCCATTATGCATTAGGATAGATGTCGCTGACGACTTGAATCTTCCCGCATGGGTTGAACAACAGTATGATACAAGAATGGACTACGCCTTGAATTCTGTACCACAGCTGTAATTTTTTTCACTTACATAATGTAGTTATCTGTGCTTCTGGCTGCACATTAAAGGCCTTATGCCAGCCTGGATTTCAATGTATGTATTTTGGACGTCTACAAATTTACCCTCAAGAGACGGCCTATTTTTTCTGTCCATACATTATAGGTGAGTTCTTTATAAAGAGTAATGGCATGAAGCATTGCGCTCCTTTGCGGTGCTACGCCGCTATGACATGGCTCAACGTCGAGGCTTTACCCCACCTGGGTACCTCATCGTAGTGTCATACTACTGTAGCATGAGGTCACAATCCTCTTTGTAGTGCCAAACTACTCAACATGAAGCCTTGCGTTTCCATGCGGTGTTACGCCGCTATGACATGGCTTGCAAAGTCGAGGATTTACCCTACCTGGTACCTCTTCGTGGTGTCATGCCACTGTAACATGAGGATACCGTCCTCTTTGTAGTGCTGTCTACACCTCTTTATGATTATGCAACATTAGGCTGCCTGCCTATATGCGGTGCTACGCCGCCTGTGACTTGGCTAACAAAGTCGAGGCATTACCCCTACCTGGGAACCTCATGGTGGAGTCACCCCACTATAGCATGGAGTTGTAACACTCCTTTGTGGTTGTTGCGCCACCATGCTTTCTGTAAAGCATAACAGACCTCCACTCAGTCTGAGAACTCATTAAGGCATTATGCCATCCTTCCCACAGGATCAATTTTCCGTAGAAAATTCATAGTAGACAACAGTGGTTCTGGGTCCGAAACCCTTCCATGTTCCGCAGAACAAGTACCCACTGTTAACTAATATTTTTCTAGTCAATAGTCCTCCCTTGAATCAAAAAATTAGATATCTGGTAGATTTCTCTTTGAACCAATAACATAAAATTTATTGATAGGATTATAATGACACAATATTAGAATGCCTTCAAACCCATCTTCCTTGCTGTGTCCTCGACCAGCTGTCGTTTGAGGCCTTTCGTGAACGGATCCGCCAGGTTCTCCCGACTCCGAACATCTATCACTGCAATGACGCCTCGTTTGATGAGATCGTTCACTGCTCTGTGCTTTAACCGCACAGTCCTCTTCTTTCCGTTAAAGAGTTCATTTGATGCTACTGCTGCTGCCGCCTGGTTGTCACAGTATATCGGGATTGTCGGTATCTGAGCTCCAACCACTGGAAGATCATACATGAGCTCCCGAAGCCACTCTGCTTTATCTGCAGCAGCATCCAATGCAAAGAATTCAGATTCCATGGAGGAGTGATAACATTGTCTGCTTCTTCGATTTCCACGATATAGCAGCTCCGTCCAAAGCGAATATGAATCCACCTGTAGAATACTCGCTCTCCACCTCTGAACACCAGCTAGCATCACTGAAGCCTTCCACTACTGACGGATCTCCGCTGTAGTATAGTGCAAATGTCTGAGTCTTTTTTAGATATCTCATAACACGCTTCACAGTGTTCCAGTGTTCAACGCCTGGGTTGCTAGTGAACCGACTCAGCATTCCCACCGCAAAAGCTATGTCAGGCCTTGTGGCAGTAGTAGCGTACATCAAGCTTCCGATGACGCTGGCGTACTCCAACTGCTTGACGCTCTCTCTCGAATTTGGCTCCAGCTTCTGATCACTCCGGTACGGTGTATCAATTATAGGAAGATCTTGATACCCGTATCGAGTGAGCATTTTCTCAATGTAATGAGATTGTGACAGTGCTATTCCCGTGCCTGTCCGGATGATCTTGAGCCCTAAGATAACATCGGCATCCCCCAAGTCCTTCATACTAAACTTGGTCGAGAGAAATTTTTTTGTCTCTGTGACACAGCTTAAATCCGTACCTAGGATTAGCATGTCGTCTACGTATAGACAAACGATAACTCCTCTTCCGTCAGCAAACTTAGTATAGACACACTTGTCTGTTTCACTGACTTTGTAGCCATTTGACCTTATCACTTTGTCAAACTTCTCATGCCATATTTTGGAAGCTTGCTTCAAACCATATAGAGACTTCATCAACTTGCAGACTTTGTTTCCAGACCTCTGATGACAAATCCTTCTGGTTGTTGCATGTAGATCTCTTCGGTTAGTTCGCCATTAAGGAATGCCGTTTTCACATCCATCTGATGTATCACTAGTTTGTGTATTGCTGCTAGAGCAATTAACAATCTGATGGTTGTCATCCGAGCTACTGGAGCATAAGTATCAAAATAGTCGATCCCCTGTTCTTGAGCAAACCCTTTGGCCACTAGCCTGGCCTTGAATTTGTCGATGGTTCCATCTGCTTTCATCTTCTTCTTGAAAATCCATTTGCATCCGATGGGTCTTGCTCCTTCTGGCAGGTCAACTAATACCCATGTATTATTGGAGGTGATTGAGTCAATCTCATTGTCTATAGCCTCCTTCCAGAATACAACATCTCTGGTCTTCATCGCTTCATCATAGGTAAGCGGATCTGCTTCCACATGATAGGTGACGAAGTCATCTCCGAAGTATTTCGGTCTCCTTACTCGCTTAGTTGACGGCTCAACGAGTTCTGGTTCAACTGGTGTCTCTTCGACAATAGCTTCTTCTTGGACTACTGGTTCGTTAAGGACTTCTGTCTGCTTTGCACTCTCATCATTCTCCGGAAGATCCGCGAGAACAATATTTTTGTGCCTTGCAAACTTGTCTTCAAAATATTCAGCGTCGCGAGATTCAATGATATGATTTGTTTCTATATCAAGGAATCTCCGAGCATCACTCTTCTCGGCATAACCCAAGAAGATAGCCTTAGTAGTTCTAGTCCCCAGCTTCTGAATCTTCAGATCTGGGAGCTTCACATAAGCCAGACACCCCCACACTCGAATGACATTCAAGTTAGGTCTGTCTTTGAACCAGAGTTCATGAAGGGTTATGTCCGAAGTTGCATACGGTACTCTATTGAGAATGAAAGTAGCCGTTAATGCAGCTTCTCCCCAGAAGCTCTTTGGAAGACCCGCAGTCAACAGCATAGAGTTCATCATCTCTGTCAACGTTCTGTTCTTCCTTTCTGCTACTCCGTTGGATTGAGGAGAGTACGGAGCCGTCGTCTCATTTATGATTCCATGTTCTTTACAGAATGATGAGAAATCATGAGACCGATACTCCCCGCCTCGATCATTCCTTAGCCTTTTGAGTTGTTGTCCAGTTTGCCGTTCAGCCTCGGCCCTGAACTCCTTGAACTTCTCGAATGCTTCGTCTTTAGACTTGAGCAGGTAGACAAAAGCATACTTTGAGAAGTCGTCGATGAAAGTAATAAAATACTTCATCCCGGCTTTTGTAGAGAATTGTTTGAAATCACAGATATCTGAGTGAACCAACTCCAGAAGATCTGTGCTTCGATGGACCCTTTGAAAGGGTTTCCTTGTGATCTTCGTCTGAGCACACACTTCACATTTCTCTACCTTACTCCCACACTTGGAGATAAGTCCTAGGTTAGACATTTTGTTAATTCTTTTACAATGAACATGTCATAGCCTATTATGCCACAACTCAAAAGAATAGTTCAAAGTAGAAATAACATTAATATCATTTTGCTGGGTTACAACAAGCTGAATTTTGTACATTTCTTCAATCTGGAAAGCTTTTCCGAAGAATGTACCCTTCTTGGACATCACCATCTGGCCAGCATTGATGTCCATCCTCAAGCCTGCGTTACAAAGCAGGCTCCCAGAAATCAGGTTCTTAGCAATTGCAGGAACATGCTTCACTCCTTGAAGCGTCAGAGTGTTCCCCGATGTGAGTTTCAGCTCCACCGTCCCGATCCCCAGTACTTCAGCTTGTGCCTGGTTTTCCATTATGACTTTCTCGGAAGTTGGCTCATATGAGTCGAACCATTCCTTGTCTGAGCAGACATGACATGTCGCACCAGTGTCTATCCACCAGTCCGAGTCAACCCCCACATTTGCAACCTGTGCTATCATTGCAACCAGATTAGTAATCATAGAAACCTTACTAGGCTCACCTTTTTCTGGTTCCTTGCAGTCACTTTTGTAGTGGCCCTTCTTGCCACATTTGTAACAAGTCACATGGGACTTGGACTTCTGATTCTTGAATGAAGGACTCTTCACTTTCAGATTAGTGAAGTCCTTCTTCTTATGAGGAGAAGCCGCTTGCTTCCCCTTGTACTCTCTGGTTTGGACCAGATTTGCTTTCGCCAGTTGTTTGGACAGAGAATCCATCTTCTGTTGAGAGCGCATCTCGTCCTCAACATGGATCTCTTGCAGGAGATCTTCCATACATATGTCCAGTTTCTTGCGGTGCATCCTTGCATAGAAGTTGCTCCAACCCGCAGGAAGTTTAGAGACGATTCCTCCAACGACAAACTTGTCGACAAGAGGCATCTTCTCGTCATCCAATTTTTGGCGCAGCTTCAGAAACTCCTTTACTTGGGGCAGCATAGCCTTCTCATCTTCGAAGGTCCACTTGTGGTATCTTTCAACCAAGAAGATCTTGGACCGATTCTCGTCATCTTCATATAATTTCTCCAAGGAGTCCCAAATCTCTTTGGCAGAATTCTTCTTGGAATAGGACTCTGCCAGAGAGTCTTCCATGCTATTGAGAATCAACAGTTTACAGATACTGTTTTGTCTAATCCATTTTGCCTGCTTGGACTTAGCAGCGGCAATAACTTCTGCGGTTCCGGTTGTTGGAACGATCGGTTCTTCCTCATTCAGCACGTGGTCAACTTCCACGAGTTGAATGTTTAAGGTTACTTTTCGTTTCCAGATTTGGAAATGTTCGCCGTCGAATTTCTCCAACTTGTTAAAGTCGGTATTGACGACCGATGCACGTGAGTTATCCATCTTTTCGATATAGCTTTGAGATTGTTAGTCCCTTGGCGAACAATCGATGGAAAAACTCGATTTCAGAAACAATTGTAAAGACAATGTTTCCAGCAACAACACCCTAAAGAAGGTGATGTATTACGAGAATCTAAAAAGATTTCGTAATTTTTCTCGAAGGCAACTGAACCGTATAACTTCTAAAGAGAAGTCACAGTATTCTCGAAGGCAACAGAGGAAGAAGAAAAACTGCTGGGGTGAAAGATCACCGGAGCTCAAAGCTATATCCGCCTTACGGACAAGCCTCCAGGAACCAGCAAGTTCGAAGAGAACTTTAGAACGCTGGCCAAAAATGTCGACTCCTCGGAATAGCAGCAGCACTTCTCTCTCTCTCTGAAAAATTTCTGAGTATTTTCTGTCACCTTGGAGAGAGGAGATGCTTCTGATATTATAGGCACGAGATGGGCTTTTCAAATTCTGAACGCACGTCCTGGTTTAATGCCAGATCCGGATTTTCTGGATCTGAGCCATTTCCGGATCTGAGCCCACAAGACCCGCGGACGTTACATAATTTGAACAGTCCACTCGACCCGTACGTTCCGTACGCCCCGTACGCCCCGCTCGCCACGCAGGGCCGCGCAGAGGCTCGCGCACGAGCGCAACTAAAGCGCTTCTGTAACCTTGGAGAGAGGAGATGCTTCTGATATTATAGGCACGAGATGGGTTTTTCAAATTCTGAACGCACGCCCTAGTTTAATGCCAGATCCGAATTTTCTGGATCTGAGCCATTTCCGGATCTGAGCCCACAAGACCCGCGGACGTTACATAATTTGAACAGCCCACTTGACCCGCTCGACCCGTACGTCCCGTACGCTCAGTACGCCCCGTACGCCCCGCTCGCCACGCAGGGCCGCGCAGAGGCTCGCGCACGAGCGCAACTAAAGCGCACAATGCGCCTTGCGACGAGCTGTCGTGCTAAGTGCCATCAAAAAGCCACATTAAGCCTCAAAAGCCCATTAGCCCAAGCCCAATCCCGAGTCCGAGTCCGAGTCCGAGTCGCTAAGCCCCTTCGGGGCTTAGCTCCAATAGATTTAACTCTATTTTCATTTGGCCAAAAGTTGGTTTCTTATTCTCACCTCTATGTAAAATCCCCCCACATGGCACCCTCCATTGGGCCTCAACCCATGTGCATCTCTCTATTCCTTCATAAGTAATATATAGAGATACATATTGGTGTGATTTTCCGATGTGGGACTACTTTTAACAATAGAATGTTATGAACACACAACACATAGAATAAAACACCAACATCTATGTTGTGTCGGACTCTGATGACGGAACATGGGCACTGGTAATTTTCAAAGTCTCCATGTAACAAGTGTACTTAGGCTAGAAGGAGACTAGAGGAAGAGATGGCAATTTGAGAAAGGCGACGCTCGTAATACCAGTCCCCAACTTTCTACTCAAAAATAGAGAATTGTGATATTTCAGAAGCGTGTGAAAAGCAAACCATTTGAATGCTCATCTTGTTGGGAGCCAATATAGGTGTTAGAGTGACTTTTGGGCCTTTGGCCATAAGCAGCTGGAAAAATAAGCTTAGGAGTGTAGAAAATTCACTCTCTTAATGTAGAATAGAAAGACATTATGTGGGTCATGAACCTCTTCCGTACCCATCCGTCGGTGTTATTTTGAGCGTACTCGTTTGCTTGAGAGCAGGTTGTTTTTGTATGTATTGGATCTTACTATAATAGAGGAGTGAATTACATCAATTACTGGAACAACATGGAAACGTCGATTGCTAAAACTAACGACCCAAGATATAAGGACTTCACAAACATGAAAATTAAAATAGGGTTAATGCTCCGATTGAGCATCTCAATTATCAAATTTATTCATCAAAACTTCTCTATAATTCTCTATTTATAATAATCTCTATAACTCTCTGTTTATAATAACCTAACCTGAGCTATAAGAAACAAATAATAATCAAACTAGGAAGTTATTTAAAACGATAATTACAAAATTAACTAAAAGATTTTGTCCAAATCCATCTAAATCCACCAAAAATAGCAGGAGTTGTCTCAAGTAGGAATTTTAGTTTAAGTGTACCGGAATTTTGATTCTTCCTGAGCATATGGTTGTAGGGAACCGCAACTCCGATTGGGTATATTTGGAATTTCATATGGGCTCGTTCTCTGCTTTCTCGAGCACCCTTATCATATTCGTGTCAGATCCCTCCTCTTGTAGAGCTCGATCTGAGTTCTTTGTGCCGCCATCTGGATAAAGGGTTTTGTCATTTGTTATAGCAAAGCTCGTTAAAGCTTACCCTCCTCGACTAAACTTGCTTTTCTCCAACACTTAAACAATTTAAATTTTCTGGGTTGAAGCATGTCATAGTGCCCAATCGATATCATTTCCTTCTGAAAGATACCGTAACGTCGTTACCGGTGTTGGAAACTTTGTCTACGGTGTGGTACAAAAATTTATGAAGCAATTTGCACTACCTCGTATAGAAAGGTTTGCAATATCGGAATCAGCATCGAATTTTTCATATGGCAGAGTATTAGGATTGGAGGTATCAACGATTTCGGATCGAATTATCAGTTTTTGGATATTGGAAAGCGAATAATTAAAATTTTAAAAAACTATTTGACATATTTAGACTTGAATGAAGTAACAGTTACAATTTATCAGTAAGGAATTATATCAATATATGAGATTATCAGTGCATTATTGCATTGACACTATTTTTTCATTTATTATTATTTATTTTCATTCAATTTTCTATGTTGAATAGATTGGGTATTGGTCAGTTTCGGTAGCATTTGGTATTGAATTGTAACATGCCAAACCGTATCAGTATCGGAGTATCGGCCGACTATGATATGTACCATGCTCAAATACACTGCGTTAAACTCCTTTTCATAGGTGTACTACTTTCATCGAACGTCGCTAAACTCTCTACCAGTGTTCTAAATTTTGGCCTAGGCGGCACCAAAACCCCCTAGACGGCAGTCCTAGGTAGGTTTCGGCCCAAGGTGGAATAAAAATTAGAGTTTTTCTCTTTGGGATGTGTGCCTATTTATAGGAAAATTTTATTAGGACAATCTAACCATGGTTAATTACTAACTCAGCCCTAGGGTTAAATATTTACCATTTTGTCATGAAGGTAAGAAATGCAATTTTTACGGTAGCAGTTTTTAAATTATAAAAAATTCAAATGACGTCCAAACGACTCCAAACAAATCGCAGAAAAATTCTAAAATTAATAGAAAAATATTTATAACCTAATGGAATCAATTTGGGGCAAATTTGGAATTGTTTTTCATTTATTAATTTTTTTGAAAACAGGGTTATAGCGTCTCCAAAGTACATGCATTTCAACCAAGCCTCGTGATAGAGAATTTGTCATTTCCACTTGAGTCGGATCGTGCACATATTCATGCGTCTCTGAAATATATGCATTTCAGCCAAGCCTCGTGAGTGAGATTTTCATATAATTGAATCATTCTATCTACCAGTACCAATATCCGATCCTATCGATCCTCCAGACTTTTTCAAGAATACTTTTGGCAACTCTCACTAGGGTCAATTGCACAATTTCTATCTCTACACAGGAACGTCTGCCTAACTGGTAGACTATCTTTCCAGGCTAAAGTCGTCCGTCAGTATTGGAATTACCGTTTCCAAACAATAATATCAATACTGATCCCAATCCTAAGGTCAAACCAAAGTTGATAGTACGAGGTTTTCTACCAAAGCTCGCATCACTCCGATTTCTAAACTTCGAGCATAGATTTCTCCTATTTGCTTTTGTAGAGTTTAGTCCAGGGGTCTAAGTCATTCAACAAAGCCATCCTATCGTAAATTTTGCTTAACCAAATTTTCTGTCTCTCTTATCGCATGTGCAAACTAGCAATTCATGTAGTCTATCTCTTCAAACATGTTCGATATAATCTACCTATCCATCCTTCCCAAGTCAAGCACGCTATGCACGATTTTTCACTAAACCATAATTTCTCATTCCATACTCTCGAAGTCGTTTAACACAATTCACGTATTCGACACAAGGTCGTCTAGCATTGTAATATGTTATGTCCCAATCTCATGCAAGTCTGATTATTCACGGTGGATATGAAATCACCATGTCAATGCTCCCGCAGGATAATCGTCCTCATCGGAACGTAACTCTTGCTTTTGAGTCTAAACTAATTCATTCTCGATACACAGATTGGATCTAATCAATCCTCAAACTTACTAAATCGTCAATCACAAGTCTGAACAATCCTCGAATTCACCTTTGCATCAAACCACAAGTTGAAACAATTCAATGCTACGCAATGATCTCCCGCAAGTTTGATCATTCACGCTGGACATGAATCACCATGCCAGCTCTCCTGCAGAATGATCGTCCTAATCCGGTGTGACGCATGTGCGAGGTTGGAGTTGCGCTCGCACAAGACAAGAATGTCAATGTTGTGGTTATCCTCGAAACGATCATGACACGCTTGTTTTCATCCAAGTATTCATTTCAATTAAAATTCCAAGTATAGCATCCATCAAAACAATAACACTTTACACGATCGTCATTCCTCGAATTAGAGTACCCCTGAGTTATCGCACACCGATCCTTGATACGCCTTAATACCACCAATGATATGCATAACCTGACGGTCTTCCTCTTACAACGAACTCCGAGTCGTGCAACTGATGCTATCATCCGAACTGGATATACCACAATCTCCTCGATATTCAAGATCAATTTTGATCATTATCCTCCGAACTAGTTACAGGATCAATTCGTTCAAACCCAAAATCACATATGTTCATCCGTCTATCTTAAGTCATCAAGCAACATTTTTCTTCAAGTCGCAACGTTCTATGCTAACTCAAATTATCGAGCAACATCTATCCCAATTCTTAGTCATTCTCAAATATTCGAATTATTCGCATGCACGCAATCATCCAATCGTGCTAACTTTTCATATACGATTCATATCGATTTTTTCGATGGAGTCATCCGTTCGTACACCTTAATATTTCCTCGATTCAATCTATCTTTTCTTGTCACTTTGAATTTCACGCTCAGCGTAATCCCAATTTGATGCACGTCGTTTTCCTCGTTCGTTCGAATCAAACTCATGCTAGCTATCAAGTTACGACCAACTTGAAACACTCTAAGGCTTTGCGTTTAGCATCGAGCTTGCTAAGAGACTCGTTGGCATCCCGTATCCTTAATTGATCGATATCTCCAATGCCATCCCATACACCACTCATGGATGAAGTTATTCGACAAATCCTCGAAACAAGTTTCGAATCACAATCGACTATTTCAAATCTTCGTTCGAACCATTCCTTAATTTCAAGCACGTTCATCACTATATCGCATCGACGATATCGTCGTTTGTTTGCACCTCTATCGCAACTACTGAACACTTTTATAAATCGAGTCTAACTTATTCTTGTCCGATACAATTTGAATCCCGCACTCAACTTTGCCAACATAGAAGCAAATTTGGTATATATGTCCAGCCCGACTTAGCCAACCGTGCTTTTCGTGAACCAACTTTTGTTTTTATCAAAGACTATCATACGATTTGCAAATTACATATACTTATTGTATGGACATCTTGCAGAACATTGAGAGAGTGCACCAACGATATCGATTTGCGAAAACGACATTTAGCACGAAGCTATCAGAGTTAAAGAATTTAATCGGAAGTCCAAGGACGTAAAGTTGTACTATGATACCATTATGTCACGTCCCGGTCCCGTAGGACCGATCGTCCTTGCTAAGGTGTGATGTCGCACGAGCCTAGGTTACGCTCGTGCAAGGCGGGTTTCATAACAGCCGATTACAACAGCTTGCGACGAGGTCGTCGCACAGAAGTCCCAAGCAGAAACATTGAATATACAAGTCAACACAAGTATTGAAACAAAATCAGAATTTTTTATTGATACTTGAAATAAAATTACAACGGCGCGAAGCCAAGATTACAATCACTCGAGCTCACTTTTCTCTCTGATTACAAGTCACTCTCATCTCTTAATACAATTTGACGAGCCTGTGGATGCTTCAGAAGGTGATGTCCATACATTGTTCCGTATAAGTCCAGATTCCATGCGGAGACACACCTCGAGACGCAAAGGAACTTCATGCCTCAGTGCATCCAAGCTAGCTCCGCCTCGACAAGCAGGTACCTGTAAAGCTGTAACCTGCGCATGAAAACTGTTGGGTGGTCAGTATTCAACTGTACTAGTGGTGTGAGCTCCTCGTCCACCTATACAAAACCAACACGTTCATTTAGTTTGCGCAACATGTTCTTTCCTTTTTGATTGTCTTTCTAATCTTGTTTTAGGATCAGTTTTAGGACAGACGTCTGGCCTATTTTGAGTCTTTAGGCCATCGTCGTGCCATTGCACTGATAACTTATCATTGGGCCTCTAGATCGTTCTCGTGCCAGAAACATCAACTTATCAACTCGTGCTTGTCTTATCCGACTCATATTTTGGGACGCAACATGTTTCATGTCATCGACTTGGTTCGTGCTTCAAACATTCGAGGCCGTGCCTCACAATTCGACACGACTTAACCAATTTTGTCTTACGGCCCTTTCTGACTTAACTCGAGATGACTCAATCGGATCTTGTATTGACGACTCAAATACGACGTCACATTTGTGCCAAAGCACGTGTCCTTGCTATAGCCAAATCTTAGGCTTCATATTGATGTTGCAACCGTGCACACCTTATTGACACTACTCGTGTCGTGCTTGCACTTTTTTTGATTCGACCGACACCGTGCATGTGGATTGCCGCTTAGCACGCCAACTTATCTATATGAAATGTCACTGGCAATTAAAGCTATCTTGGATATGTTGGTGGTGCAGATGAGACACTTCCAGCCAAGGGTATCTAGCCCTGCTGAAGTGCTCGAATCACCGCGGCGTGTTCTTGCCTAACTACCTTGCTTCCCTCATAGGCCGATACGGTCCTGTGGCCCCAGGCTACCGAATTGAGGGCGCGAAACCTTGTGCACAGGTTGTCCATGACCACGCACCTATGAGAACTTCTAGACTCAACGTAAATGCATAGCCTAACCGTCACAACTTACTTCCTTTGCTTCACTTCTTTACTTTTTTCATACTTCTTTTGCAGAGCCCAAACCAGGGTTGCCTCGGCGACTGACCTACAGTTCCGACATATTTTTTTTCTCGGCAACTGGACTAGAATTCCGACATGTTTTCAGTATTTCCATACTCTTATTGACTCAAACTCACGAATGGCTAATTGATAGCCTTCAAGCATAACTTGAACAAAACGTGTTCCTTACGTGCCATAGGCCGTGACAAACTTATCTTTAAACCAACCGTAGCTTGTGCCTTAAACCAATTTGTTTTCTATGCGACACTACCGTCCAAGTCATACTTTATATGACGAGCCTTGAGATGGTCGGGCTATATGACTTCAACAACCGCAAAAAGCATGAGACAATGCTTGCAATGACTTCGATAGTCCGACATAACTTTTGCCTAACTCAATCGTGCAACAACTCAAGTGGGACAAGTAAAGACTATGCCAAGCCTTGCACCATATAAACGTGCATTGGGACTGTGTCGGACAATTTATGCTAAGCCAAGCATAAGACTGTAGGACAGTGCATACCTTATCAAACATTTATACGTGTGACACCTATGACTTATGCTAAGTTCATAGCTTGTGGCAACATCGACCAACTTTCTTTCTCCCAAGCCATGGATCGAAGGACTGAGTGTCATTTTGAAAGTACATCGTAAAACATTTTTAAGCCGACCGTGGGACCTTTCCATATTCTAACTCAATTTGACTCAACTTGGAATTATTCTTTTAGCTATGTGGATTCGTCTCTTTTATTGTCAAGCCTACTTGTGCAGTTGAAATTTTTTGTTTTATTAGTGTGAAGGTCAAGCTGAGGCAAGTTCACCGAAGCCACCCACCTGAGCGAGGAATCGCCTCGGCCGAGCAGGGTTTCGAGCAGGCCGTCGCGTGGCTTGTCCAAATGCCGTTGGCGTTTTGATTCCTCCGGTTGAACTGAGCGGGATGGAAAATTACATGACCAACCACTCGAACAATCCATTTTGCATCCTTAACAAGTTATTCCACTCATCTCCGATCGGATGTATATTTGGTGGTAACCGCCTCAAAGATCTATTTTAGAGAAGACTTCGGCCTACTCAATTATCTAAGACATTGTCCAGTTGTGGTATTAGAAACGCGTAGCAAATATTGATTTTGTTGATTGCACGATTGTCTATGCATATGCGCATGTTGTCGTCCATTTTCGGTGTAAATAGGGCATGGACTTCATACGAGCTCTTTTCGGTGTAAATAGGGCATGGACTTCATACGAGCTCATGCTCTTCTGTATCAAGTCCCCTACATTCTCCTTATGTGGATGCATGTGGTAGCGCGACAAGTCTAGTGAACTCTTGAGAACGAGATCGGTATAGTGCTGGATGTCGCACATGGTGGTAGCCTATCGGAAAGTTCCTGAAGAAGGATGTCATGAAACTTATCGAGTACCGGTCTTACCTCTGCTCGACTCGTCCCTTCCTTTGTTATTCTTCGGTCTCTGTGCTTCCTTTCGCTATTGACATGCACCTCCTTGAAGTTCGCTTCTGTTTCCTTGTAGAGATAATTAATGGGGGGAAAAACATTATCTACTCTTGTAAAGACCTAGTTCAGATATCCCTTTGGAGGACGTAAGGGTATACATTGTCCCATTTTTGACGAGCCGATATCTTTCATTGCGCCCATCGTGCTTTAAGCCAACATCAAACATTCATGCGTGTCTAATAATATATGGCACACGTCGAGCCCGTCCACCACGTCGTAATAGATCTCGGCTTTATATGCGTCGATAGAGGTGAGAGCTGTGCACTGTCCTGTCACCTGAATGCTCGACACTTTCTAACCCCATCTGACAGCAGATGCTTATCTTGCATCAACCATGTTTCTTTTGTTAACCGTCGTCTGATGATTTTCTTTTGCTGTCTTTATCGACCATGACAACAAATCTTTTGCCATTGATGTTACAACGGATTTGGAACAAGTTTTTCTTTTGCGAGGAATCATTTAGTATGATCCCTCTGTACCCCGTCAATGAATGACTCTTCCTTTCTTACTCATCCCTACGGCCGTCACTATGGTAAGCATAGTCGTTGAACCGATCTCCCGTGTGCCAGTTGCTGCGAAGGTTGTTCCTCCTATAGTTGTCATAGCGACTACATCTACCTACGTCGTCTCAACCAAGGTAGAATCGTCGGTCAATCGGTATGTCATAGCCACAATCGTCATCATGACCCTGCCTGATGAGATCATCGTACCCCTCCATACGAGCTCTTCGTCGACGATTATCTCGTGTTGGTGTGTGACCATCTTTCGGGAGGTTGTGGGTGTTGTTTACTTATGACCATTTATGGATTTGAATATGTTTCCTCGATGGTTCTTGGAAATCTACCGACCGCTCAACCCGTTGGACGCGTAGATTCATTTCCTGCAGAGGAAATTCGATGCGACGGGTTGTCACAAAAAGGTCATTATCCTCCTGCCCCTTCATTGTGAAGATGTTAGTCGTCTTTGTCGTCGTTGGTTCCAAACATGTCTCGCAACACGTTGAGGCTTTGATCCACATGACAACACGGAAACGTCGATCGCCAAAACCAACTAGCATGATGCGAGGATGGCACCTTTGTCATCGTTGGTTCCAAACATGTCTCGCAACACGAGGCTTTGATACCACATGACACAACACAAAAATGCCGATCGCCAAAACCAACTAGCAGGATGTGAGGATGGCACCTCAACTCTCAAACACGAGAATTAAAATAGGCCTAAAGCTCCAATTGAGCATCTCAATTATCATATTTATTCATAAAAAAACATAATTCCTTCTTCTCTACAACTCTCTATTTATAATAACTAACTTAATCCTAAGGGGGGGGGGGGGGGAATCATAAACTAGGAAAGTAACTAAAAAGATAATTAAAAAATTAATTGAAAGATTCAGTCAAAATCCATGTCTACCGCATCCATGTGGACCATGTCAATTAATATCAAGCAATCCAAGGGACCTAGTTAGTTTTCACAGATGCGTCCAACGACGTTCTCCGTTATGTTTTGTTTTGACAAGGTTTTTGTGTATTTGTGTGGAACATGGCATTGATTTTTATTTTTATTTTTATTTTTATTTTTACTTACACCACTTCTTGGAATCACTATGTTCATTTTTAATTCCACTGGCTACAATTCTACGTTGAGTTTTAATTACTTGCAACTAAACAGCTGTAGTTGGATAGAGCTTTTGGTGGCCATTATATACATATTATACTGAGTTTTTCTTGCTTATTCCAGGTTTTGAGGAAGCTTGTAGATGATGCGTCAAAGTTTTTGAATGACAAGGTCACGAAAGCGGTTGTTACAGTTCCAGCATACTTCAATGACTCCCAGAGGACGGCAACAAAGGATGCAGGTCGTATTGCTGGTCTAGAAGTACTTCGGATCATTAATGAGCCCACTGCAGCATCATTGGCCTATGGGTTCGAGAAGAAGAATAATGAAACCATTCTAGTGTTCGACTTGGGAGGAGGAACTTTTGATGTGTCAGGTATTGGAGCTAGTAAGGTTTAGACTGCTTTTATATCTTTATATGCTCAGTATATTCACTAATTTGGGTAAGATCACTTTGCCATAACTGTATGCTGACAACTAACATTTGACTGCATATTTCCATGATTTTTATGTCCGTGCTTCTTTATCTTATAGAACCATAAACATAAAGGCACCAATCTTTGATGCACCTGTAGCATGTTCTAGGTAGCTAAGGTTTAAGAGGATATATGTATGATGTACATTTTCTGTCCTGAAAAAGATCTCCAATGCAGTCTGCACAAAAGAGATCTGGTTTTGGTATCTATTACATTTGTTGATGCATGGACGTGCTCATCATTTTAGTATCATTTTAAAAACTGGAAGCCCAAATGGTGCTTGAAGGATGGTGTTTATTTGGGCCTAAATCTGATGTTGCATACTTGCATGCATGATTATTTACTTAAAGTAGCAAGGGTGAGGGGTGAATTCTAAGCAAAGATAAAAGAAGGTAAGCATGCTCTATTAGTTCAGCAGTAAGTAAAATCCATCCTAACAATTTTATAAAATGTTCTTCTGATATGTATGCGTCCTTTGCTGACAGTTGCAGAAGTTCCTTTACTAATATCTTGGTGGTGTTATGGAGACTGAAGTACTAAGGAGGAAAAAGAGTGCTGCTAGAGACTAGTATGGATATTTGCAATGTTTGGGGAAAATATATGTTTTTCTGTGTAGATTTACTTTTATAATTTGGCTAAGATATGCAAGTATGAAAGTAATCCACTAAGGAAGATGACTACGGAATTTACGTCGAACTGGAAAGATATGGAGCTACACAGCTATGACACGGATAGACACAGTGCGTGGAACAACTACGACACAGATGGACACAGTGCTGATCTTGTTATGTGTTTTGGTGCCCTTGTCATGTCTTAACCACAACGTGGATGTGGCAACAAGTTTGGAGTATTTGTGATTCCTAGGGGTGGAGGAGCACATTTGGTGGTCAGCTACAGGGATATGCTGATTGAAAGAAAAGAGAGACATGGGAAGAGAAGAGAACATTTTGGTAATGATAGGGGGAAAGTTTGGGGATAGATGGATTATAATATATAATTATTTCTTAGATGAGGTCATATTTAGCATCTAATTTGATTTGAAGAGGTAATCAATCTGATCCCAAATTACAATCCATATTGGCTTCACAAATTTATTAGTAGACGGTCGAGTACGAGGGTCGAATAACTATAGGTGAATATAGAAAGAGTTTCATTCTGTGAACTGGAGACTCAACATTGCTATTTCCAATAATTGGAAAAGAGATGCATTATTATCTCATGTGTAAAAGTAAAAGTTTCCTGGTATGCTAAGCAACCTTTTATATTTGGGATCATGTTTGCGGGTATAACAGGCTTTTGTTTGCAAAAATATTGTATAAAGGTATCTGCCTACCAATTTCACTATGCTTGTGGGCCAGGCTGGTTATCGATTAGTCAGATTTCCTAGTCTCCCCTTTAGTTCAGCGTTCTCAAGTTTTTTAGAGCACTGATTATCATATTTAGTCGCAGGAACAGTATGGATCACAAGAACAACTTTTAACTAGTCATAACTAAGAATTGCAGACTACTTATTTAGATTTTTATCCATACCTGCTCTTCCACTGTGTGGTTTCATAATCATGAACATGTTCTTCGTAGTTCAATTAACTTACGACTGACGAACTTTATAATGCCTTGTTGCAGTTCTAGAGGTTGGAGATGGTGTCTTTGAAGTACTATCTACATCTGGTGATACTCATCTTGGTGGTGATGACTTTGACAAGGTTTGTTCTGTATCTTTTTCCTGTGGGACATGAGAGGTGTCGATGGGTTGATAGAGACTACTGAGGTTTCTGCTTAAGAGTTAGTGTTGTGCTATTCACTGGGATAATGCATCCTAAATTGTGGTCATGCAGTTAAGATATTGTTGCATTTTGACACGAAGTGAATACAACAAATTCCTGAAATGCATGCCAAATATGCAAAGATGCACATATTTTTTAACTGGAGAAAACACAACGAAAGATGCGTGCAAGTGTGTTTTCCATTAATTTCAATAGTTATCATAAGGTTATTCTGTATAAGATGGAAATAGTATACACGAACGATGGAAGGAAACATACTATCTTTTGATTATTGTACATTATGTTGGTAACTTCTATACTTACATGTTTTATTCTTTTATTCTGGATAGAGGATCGTCGATTGGCTTGCTTCGGATTTTAAGCGAGATGAAGGAATTGATCTTCTGAAGGATAAACAAGCCCTTCAGCGACTCACTGAGACTGCGGAGAAGGCGAAGATGGAGTTATCAACATTGACTCAGACGAATATTAGGTAAGACTCTTCATGCTTTGTCTCTTTAATTTCATTGACAAAGTTTCCACTTTTGCCCCCGATTTTTCTATTAAAAATCTAACCTGGGTATTTCTTTTGCAGTTTACCTTTCATCACTGCAACTGCTGATGGTCCCAAACACATTGACACAACCCTTACAAGGGTTAAATTTGAGGAGCTGTGTTCTGATCTTCTTGACAGGTACGAGCTTCCTCTTGGCTGTACTGTAGTTGTTAAGATATAAAGAAGCAAATTTTTTTTTTTTTTCTTTAGGCTGAAGTCTGGATATACTCTTCATTCCCTATAGTTCTCAGTTGATGTTTTTTTCAGGAATATCACTAGTTCCTATTTGTTGATTACCAATATTCCGATCATGCCCTGTGTTGCGTGGACACGGGAAAATGAGTCCATGTCTGTGTCATTTTCAGTACCCGTGTCCCTATTCTAGCAACATAGGTGACTACCTTGTACATGTTTGAATATGCTTGTATCCCGTGTCCGTTTCCATATTCGTGCAACATAGGTCACGCCAAATATCTTTTAATATTTTGTTGATGGCCATTTCTATCATGACGCTATTCGACAACTATGATAACTCCTGTGATTATATTTTGTATCAGGCTTAAAACTCCTGTGGAGAATGCCTTGAGAGATGCTAAACTGTCGTATAAGGATTTGGATGAGGTGATTCTTGTGGGCGGATCTACTCGTATCCCAGCTGTTCAGGAAATTGTGAAGAAGATGACAGGAAAGGATCCCAATGTTACTGTCAACCCGGATGAAGTTGTCGCCCTTGGCGCTGCTGTGCAGGTTAGCCTTTTAAACATCTTTG
Source organism: Iris pallida (assembly GCA_029216955.1). Classification (NCBI taxonomy): domain Eukaryota; kingdom Viridiplantae; phylum Streptophyta; class Magnoliopsida; order Asparagales; family Iridaceae; genus Iris; species Iris pallida. Next base: position 1,085,368 of record JANAVB010027598.1, on the reverse strand, counting down.
TTCCAGCCCATTCAGATGCTGCAGATATGGGTTATGGTTGATTGCGACACTAATTTCATCTTTGTATCTTATTGATTTTGTTACATTCTTGTTATCTTCTAATTTCAGGCTGGGGTGTTGGCTGGAGATGTCAGTAACATTGTTCTTCTAGATGTTACACCACTCTCTCTGGGGCTAGAGACGTTGGGTGGAGTGATGACAAAGATCATTCCCAGGAATACAACTCTCCCTACCTCCAAATCAGAGGTCTTCTCGACAGCAGCTGATGGGCAGTCTAGTGTTGAGATTAACGTTCTTCAGGGTGAACGAGAGTTTGTCAGGGACAACAAGTCTATCGGGAGTTTCCGCCTTGATGGTATTCCACCTGCTCCACGGGGAGTTCCACAGATTGAAGTTACGTTTGATATTGATGCCAATGGAATTCTTTCTGTCACTGCTGTGGATAAAGGCACTGGGAAGAAGCAAGATATCACCATTACTGGGGCTAGCACCTTACCAAGTGACGAGGTATGTGCTAAACTCACTCTATGAAACAAATACCATCAATTAAAGATGTCTGATTACAACTGACTGATGCTTGGGATATAAAGACACTCTTTGGTCTTGTTTTCTTTATGCTTTATTGCTCAAAATTTCGATGCTTATGCTAGATCGACAGAATTTGATAGTCGGGTTACCTAAAATATTGGTGAAACAAATAGTTTGGTTTAAATTAAATTTCTGCTATGTCCTGATTGGCTAGGGATTATGATCACATTTGAAACATTTTCTTGTGAACAAAGTGTCCCTGAAATGTAGACATTTCATATATATATAGGTTAGTATACATATAGCAAATTGCTTTAAGATCCATCGAAAGGTATATTAAATAATCGAAACGTAACCCTAAATTCCAATAACATAGCGACTTGAGAATCCATCGATAGGTATATTAAATAATCGTGTCATGTGGCTTTGTTATCCATGAATTAGCACCCTAAAATTTGGTGGATGACCCCTAGTATTTCACATTTATGTGTGCCTCTCTTTCAAGTCAAAGTATCCCTTGTCAAACGGACACATATGTGAGTTTGGGGTTTTAGTTGGAGGTTCAGTTGCTTAATAACGTTCCCTATATCAGGTTGACAGAATGGTAAAAGAAGCAGAGAGGTTTGCAAAGGAGGACAAGGAGAAGAGAGATGCTATCGATACAAAGAACCAGGCGGATTCTGTCGTCTACCAGACAGAAAAGCAGTTGAAGGAGTTGGGAGACAAAGTTCCTGCTGATGTCAAGCAGAAGGTTGAGACGAAGCTAGGGGAGCTCAAGGATGCCATCTCCGGCGGATCAACACAGGGCATTAAGGATGCTATGGCAGCCCTGAACCAGGAAGTCATGCAGCTCGGCCAGTCCCTCTACAGCCAACCTGGGGGTGGACCTGGGGCTGGTGTGGGAGCAGCTGACTCTTCCGATAAGGGGGCACCAGAGGGAGGGGACGTTGTTGATGCAGATTTTACCGAAAGCCGCTGATGTGAATAGCGAAGGGTAGCACGTGCACGGAAGGCAGAAGGCCGAAACAGTTTTTCCAATCATTTCACAATAATCTGTATGTATTGCGAACCTGGTTGTGATAATCTGGATGTCGAAACGCATTGGTTTCTGCCTTTCTGTCGCTTAGGTTTCAAATTTTGATACATAGAATTAATTAGGAGGTGATGACCATCTTTTTGTGAGCCACAGGGCCACTGTAGGGAATGTGTTGAGATATATGGTGTACTGTGTTTATAACATATGAGTTTGGTATTTGCTGCTTGTTTTTGTATACTTTGTGTAGAAATAATTTGCTGGGAGCACACATAGTTCTCTGGGAAACAGTCGTAATCTCTATATGTGCTCTGTATAGTTGGTGATTTGGTAAGAAAGTTGTCTGTTGGTACCAGATTATCAAGGCTTTTTCTAAGGGCACCACATCATTTACTTGGGGCTATCCCAATTTTTTTTGAAAAAATTACAAGTTTGCCATCAATTTTTTTTATTTGGGGCTACCCAATTTATTTTCAGCAATCAGTCCTAGGACTGCCAGTAGGTTGGCAGTCCTAACATATGTTAGGACTGTCATCCTGCGGGTTGACAGTCCTAACATATGTTAGGACTGCCAACTTAGTGGCAGTCCTAGGACTGCCAGCAAGTTGGTAGTCCTAACATATGTTTGGACTGCCAACTTGGAGATGTTGTTGCATCAGAACCCAATTCTTACCGAAGGTCTGGATATCGGAGGAGAGGAGGGAGGTGGCGGCTGGAGGCGGAGGCTGGAGACGGAGGCGGCGGCTGGAGACGGAGGCGGAGGCGGAGGCGGAGGAGGAGGCGGCAGCTGGAGGTGGAGGAGGAAGCGGAGGAGAGGAAGGAGGCATCGGCTGGAGGCGGAGGAGAGGAGGGACTAGAGGAGGAGGCGGAGGAGAGGAGGGAGGCGGCGGCTGGAGGCGGAGGAGGAGGGAGGAGGAAAGAGGAGGAAAAACCCTAAATTTGGGATAGCCCCAAGCAATTTTCGGGACGTCTCCAGTAAAAGTTTTTCAAACTTGGGCCATTTTCTAGTAAAATGACGCCTCCAGTAAAATGCACGATGTCCGTAGAAAAAGCCATTATCAATACCGAACATATTTATATACATCTATAGAAATATGGATAACAAAAGGCCAACACATTGAAAGATAGATAATGAGGTGAGCGTACACCTAATATTTTTGATGGGAACGGAGACGAAATTTACGGAAAAACTATTGTTCTCCCAAAGGGAAAAACAATCGAAGAGAACCTAAGATCGAAGCGTACACATTGAAAGATAGATAATGAGGTGAGCGTACACCTAAGATCGAAGAGAACGATCGATTCCAAAATCCAAACACAATAAGCATAACACAACCATCAATATTTACGTAAAAAAGTACCATTAGAGTTCAATCCAAAAAAGTTTCCACTAATAGAATAAACAAATATACGGCTCATTTACAAACTTCTCCTTCTATCCACACGGAGTAGTGCAACACTTCAAATATAAATAAAAAGAGAGTACAACGAACTTACCGGGGACAAGAGGACGAAGACGGAGACAAACTAATGTAGAACTCCTAGAAGCAATATTTTTCTCCAAATCAACCCAAAAACTCCGAATCATTCTTCCTCTTCTTGTTGTTGCATCCTTGAGAAAGCAATTTCCCTTTTTTTTATTAGCTAATGAAGAATGGGTTGTTGATCTCGATCCAACGGTGTTAATAAGACATCGAATTTGGGCCTTCAGCCCCCTAAGAATATGTCTACGATATATCACCAAGTATTTTTGGAACAACAATAGTGGTATACCGTTGTATACCGATAGAATATTTTGGCCCGAAAAAAAAAAGAAATAGGCGGCATACCATCGGTGTACCATCCTCTCCGACACTATTTTGTACAGACTTTGATATGGATTGAGCCACCCTTGTCGCCATCGACCCTCCGGACTTCTCCGAGATACGTATGATGCTCGTCACACTACAGAATATTCTACTAGCAGGTCGGCAACAATATTCGTCATGGTGCTATCTTTTTTTTTTTTTAATTTTTAGATTAACCTGGGTAAGTATTAGCCCATGTAAATTATGTGGTTTGACAACTCCACAGAATCAGAACATTTGCAGCATATTACAATTGCTAAAGAATTACAATTAGTTTTGATCAAAATAAACTAATTCCATTCATTAGAGACTGGAGAACCATCTTCAAAGCTTATCAATTTCGTACTATCCTTGATTTGCAAGAGTTCCTTGCTGGCTTGCTGCACTCCCAAAGTCCTGCCACATCCTGAGCACAGGCAACTTCACTTTGGCTCTTTTTCTTTTTCCAACTCAATCAAGAATTAGATAAGTAAAATAATAAGATGATTGCAATTATTATACAACTGATTAAAAATTCTACAATTTCTTTCTTGCCATAATATCAAACATATGGCTGACATAAAAATGTTCCATGCAAATAGATTGATTTTTCTTTGGAATATTGCTTGCCCTCCATTCTGACTAGAAGTGAGCATTATTCATTTTTTGGACCGAAAACTGAACCGAACATCCGATTTAGTTTGGTTTTAAAAAAAAAACTGGGCTCGATGTTTCGGTTTCAATTTTAATTTTAGGTTTTGGTCCAAAACCTAAATCCGAATAAAATTTATACAATTACGTAAATATCCTTAATTCTATACATATCTTATTATTAGAAATGTGTATATTTTGAAAACAAAATTTGTGTTTTGAAGTCTAACATTGTTAATTTAATAACTAGCCAAACTTTGAAATACAACAAAAGTTTCTATAAACATTATATTTTTTTAATATAATTTAACCATAATATTAACTTTGGGTCTGGCCCATTAAACAATAGAAATAGTTCAATCGAACAAATGGATAGGGGCGGTCCTAGTCCAGGACAGGCCGGGCGACGGCCTAGGACCTCCTGACGAAAGAGGACACCAACATAGAACTATCTACAATAGAACTAGTACATATCATGTGCCATTGTTAACATGAAACATTGTGATGTAGTGGTTATAATGCTATACTTGTATTTAAGAGGCCCTTGGTTCAAATTTTGACTACAACAAATTTTATTTTATTTACGCTTTTTTTTACATTATGTATGGGGGTCCATTTTGGAAGTTTTGCCTCGGGCCCCCATTAGCTCAAGGCCGGCCCTGCAAACGGAATGAATGAAATCAATTATATCGGTTCGGTTTGGGTTATGACTAATTTAGGTTCGATTTCGGTTTTGTATTTTTAGAATTTCGGTTCATTGGATTTTGACAAATTTGGTTCAGTTGAATCCAAAGTACTCATCCCTAATTCTGACCAGCATGCTTCAATATGCTTTTAGGAATATTAGTAAATTTCCAGTAATTCCGGACAAAAGTTCAAATAGGGTACACAAATTTGAATTCTATAAAAATATGCAAAGCATATTCTTGCTGCTTATTACAGAAAATACATATATATCATTGCAATTAATATGTTGGTTTTTAACAAAACACCATTAGTACGAAACATGCTTTTATACAAAAGCCAGACTAAAATCTTCACCTTAGAAGAACAGGCAATCTCCATACAAATTTACCAATAAGACATAAAATTCCAGAATTAGTAATAATTGCATCAGTGATTTACGAAAATGGTATTGGGACGTGCGCGTGCATAGCACGGTGCACGCACGTGGCCGAGGGGGCAGGGTTGCCGCCGCCATCCCCCCTCCTACTCCGTCGCATCCTTCTCCGTCGACATCTCCCCCCTCCCCCCTACTGCTTCGCCCTCCTCCGCCGGGCAGCCAAATAGCACGAATGATTTAACAGTAAAATTATCCTATTTGAAAATTTTCCGCTTAAAACTCTCTCTCCTAGGAATATATAAATATATATAAAAGGGGTTCAAGATTTTCGTTCTTAAGTATTTTCGAATATTCCTGTAATAGCAGGCCTATATAATCATTTATAGGGAGTAATCAATACTTGTTCTAAATTTTATTTTCCAAATCTCATATATTATTATGAATACTACATTCGGAACCTATGGTAGCCTCTGGATTCTAGGAAAAGCAAATTCCAAACTGATGTTGTCAATCCAAATATCCTTCCAAAACTTAATCTTAGTATCTTGACCACAAAACTTTCTAATTCCAACTCGAAAAAGAAGAATTAAGGACCAATGAGATTTCCAAAATTTGGGAGTTTGAGAGTGAATTATATGAGGAAATAAAGTTTATATCTAATTAAGAAAACTAGTCTGTAACTTTTAACCATAATAATAAATCATCATTGATTAGGGTAAAGTGCAAAAAATTCCTCGTTAAATATGTTACTTTTGCACTAAAAGACCCCATGCTCTTAAAATCTCCAAAAGTTTGAAATATGCTCATTTTGCCCCCAAGTGACAATTTTACCCCTCCCTCCCCCCCCCTCCTTCTTCGGTTGTGTTCGCCAGCGGCGACGGAGGCGGAGGGGGGGGGGGGGTCGGGCGGGGGGAGGGGGGGCGGGGGTGGGGGGTCGCTCGCCGGCGAGGGAGTCGGGGGTCGGGGCCGACGAGGGAGCGGGGGGGTCGGGGCTGGCGAAGGAGGAGGAGGGGGTCGGGGTGGCTGGGGGATCGCCGGCGGCGGGGGGGGGGGGGGGGGAGGGGGTGGGGGGGGGGGGGGGGCGGGAGGATCGTCGGCGATGGGAGGGGGGGGGGGGTCGGGGGGGCTGGGGGATCGCCGGCGGCGGGGTGGGGGGGGGGAGGGGGTCGGGGGGGGGGGGGGGGGAGCGGTGGGATCGCCGGCGTTGGGAGGGGGGGGGGGTGGGGCTCGTCGGCGCCGGCGCCGCCAGAGGGTGGGGAGGGGTATTTTTGGTATAAATTTTTTAAAATTTGGCTGGAGGGGTCTAATCGAGCGGATATATAATCTAAGGAGGGGTAAACTGAGCAAAAATTCTAAAATGTCTTTTAGTGCAAAAGTAACATATTTAACGCCGGGTTTTTTTGCACTTTACCCTCATTGATTAATCTGTTTAACCCATAATAAATTCTCACTGGCTAAGGCTCTCCAAATTCAATTTCTTAATGAGGCTAAATCATTTTTTTCTCATAAACAAACAAAGCATACAGACAGGGCCGACCCAAGGGTAAACCAAATAAGACTTTGGACTTGGACAACTCTCCTCTAATTAGGACAAACCCCGACTCAGCATGATCCCAAAAGAGATCGGGGTCGCGGGTGACTCTCTCCTACAAGAAAGAACAAAGGGACAATCAAAACTAGTTCCGAATAGGACAACCCAACCTCCTGAGCGAGCCGGCCCTACATATGGAATAAAATCAACACTGAATTATTCGAACATAACCACCACCACCCCACCCCACCCACCACCCCCCCCCACCCAAAAAAAAAAAAAAAAACCCACCCCAACCCACCCCCCCCAAAAACTCTTAACTAGCTTGGGAGGCAAATCGACATTCGCAGCTAGCAAACCCTTGCCTATAAGGCTGTGTTTGATCGGACTTTTTTTCTTCTTCCATGGAACATATTTCCATCACAAATTTTCCACCAATTGTAGTGTTTGATAGTTTATATTTTTCATGAAATTATTTTCCAAAAAACTATCATTTTTCATATTTTCTTCTAAAATGGTAGAAAATGAAACTTGTTCAACCTATAGGAAAATATCATTTTTCATGAAAAATAACTATTTTCCATAGAAAATAATGACAATCAAACACCCAAATTAAGTTTTTCATAAATTTTTTTAAATTACATGGAATGTTTTTCCTAGAAAAATAATTCCATGAAATTAATTTCTTTTCCACATAATATTCACCTTGCAATCAAACACACCCTAAGTCATGCTATATGGTATCCTCTCCCATTTATGAGGTTCTATCTGGCAAGACGCGATCGGGGAAGACTTATCTTCGGACATACGATCCCGCAAAAGAAGAAGCAGTACCCTCTCAACCTCCTGCTGCCCCCATAAGCTCAGAAGTCGGCCCGTCTAAGCCTTCAACTTCGGACAAAACCAAGCAGAAAGAGACGTGGTTTGACAAGTCTCTGAAGGCGCCAACTCCCGAAGGCATGGATCGGCCCTACAACTTTGACATACTGACACAGCTAGCCAATACACCTGTCAGGTTGTCTCTGTTCGATCTGTTACGACTCTCCAAAGAAACGCGAAAGGCCCTAAGTGAGGCATTACTACATGCTGACTCGTATCTCGCTAAAGTCAAAGCCCCTACTGAAGACCCTGTCTCCTGTCCTCACTGCCACAGTACTATGGAGGTACCCAACATCACATTTTCACAGGAGGATATGCTACTAAAAAATAATCGTCATGATAGACCCCTGTACTATACAGGGTATATCGGGGCGATCAAGGTGGACCGCATGCACATCGATCCAGGATCCTCCCTCAGCATCATTCCTAGAAGTTTGCTTCAAATTCTGGAAATCCCTCTGCACAAGCTATCTGCAACCAACACAACTATCATGGCTTTCACTGCTGGTCGAAGCCACCCGCTGGGCAAGATCCGTCTAAAGTGCCAGATCGGTGATCTCCGAACGGAGGTTTTCTGCTACGTGATCGATGCCAATGTATCCTACAACATCTTGTTGGGACGTCCATGGATACACGAGAACATGATCGTTTCTTCCACACTTCACCAGTGCTTCAAGTACGTCAACAGCGACGGTGTCGTGAAGACAAAGTTTGCTGATGTCGATCCTTTTAAGGACATCTAAGCTTACTATAGGGATTCGGTACTTTACCAATCTCAGCCCCCCAAGGATGACGGCAAACAAAGCTGACAATGAAGCTGAAGCAAGTCCTTCCTCCAATGATGGTCCCCTGATTATCCAAGTCAAAGGACGTGCTACTCCAAAAAGTACTCTGAAGCCTCTCACAATCTGGATGAAAAAGAAGAGCCCTGACAAGGTCAAACCATTGACCATCACTCTCAGCAAAACACCCCGGGAGGAACCTACTGATGCTCGTCCTCCCAACCCTTAAGAATTACCCTACGTGGTGAATTCGGCCAAGACTGTGGCTCCTCTTCTAGATGATGATCCTCTCAATGAGTATATCAATACTCATAATAATGTACCTTCAGCGGATGATATTATTCCTGAAAAAGAACTTGCGTATTTTCTTAGTAAAGGTTTATCTTTGGATTATTGTCACGCCCCAGAACCAGAATACTGGAGAGCGGGGGAAGACATAGCCAGCTACGTATATTAAAGTGCAACCCACCTCGCTATACGGTCACGGCTGTCTAGATACATGAGAGTTTAACTACAAGCCATCAGTCTCTTATGGTCATGAACAAGCCTAGTGTCTCAATCACAAGCAAGTAAGTAAGTGTTACAAGATGTAAGATCACCAAATATACAATAATAAGGCATCCCAAACATTACATATTCAGCTGATCATGAAGCTAGTCATTACAAAATGTCAGGACTAGCAAGAGTTTAGTCATACATGATCAACCCTAGGATCTGTTAATCATGTTACAGCCCGTAGGCAGATAGTAAATAAGGTGCAATACGAGCTAACACGTGCTCGTCGGCTAACGCCTCAAAAGAATAATTTTTACAATAAAGTGGGAGAACAAAAGAAACCCACTCATTGCCAGGGTTATGCTTGGTGGTCACAATCTGGCTGGAAGATAGGTAGATCCTCTGGTGCTGCTCCGATATCTGGCCACACAAAACCAGTGGGTCAGACCCCAGAAAGAGCAAGTGCCAAAAAAGAGGCTTCACTTAGGAACTAAAATCAGCATATCACAATAGAATATTAAAGATAATAAATAAATAACTGATAATAATAGAGATAACAATAGTAAACTGAGTACGAGGAAACCATTCAAGTAGCCAGGTCACAACCCTTAAACCAAACAAGGACCGGGGTTGTAACCCTTCACCTGAACAGAAACCCGTCTCAATTACTATTGGTACAATAGAGACAATAAACGAAGAGAGGACACAGAACTGCTCCGGGAGCCAGTTACAACCCTTAAACCAAATAAGGACCGGGGTTGTAACCCTTCGCCTGAACAGAACTGGACTCCTGATCTTTATTGCTAAGGCCAGCATAAGTAATTAATCATACTGTTGAAGTGAAGTAAAACATGATGAGCATGGCATAGGGTGCAATAAGATAATAAACGAAGAAAGGACACAGAACTGCTCCGGGAGCCAGGTTACAACCCTTAAACCAAACAAGGATCGGGGTTGTAACCCTTCGCCTGAACAGAACTGGACCCCTGATCGTTTGTTGTTGAGACAGGCACAATCAATCGTGTCATGTCACAGTCTTGTACAGGATCAGGATAAGACTAAGCTGGAATAAACTCCATCCAATCAATCACGGCCAATTAAGAAGTACGGCTTGATACTCTTAACTAACTAGGGTTATCACAGGCCTAGTTACTAGCAAGATGCAATGAGATTATTCCAACAGCCACAAGTCCTGTAGACCATCCGGTTATCCGGGATGAATGTTCATTTATGAAGGGTGCACCACATGACTGTGTGCTGGAAATGTGTCATACTCGTCGGTAGGCTACAAGTCCACTGAATGCGCCCAGATAACAGGATTGCCTGTAGCTAGAAATCTTATCATGACTACTGAATCATTCTAGTTAATTAGCCTTAGTTAATTTCTGTAGGTATTCCTGACCGTGGTACTCAGGATCCCTATCCTAGACATGATGTAAGACAGTACTAGTTTATTTGTACAAACATAATCGTCCACGGTGTCCAGGTCTTTCATACTTGTCATGTCAGGCTAGCTGTCGTAACAGCAGGCCATGATATATCATGTCAGTTTACTTGTTAAGAGTGCGCCAGGCGGGCCACTATCGTGTTCAGAAATATGTGTAAATCTTTATAGTACGAACATTCTATCCAGAGAACCAAGTTATATAAGCATTATGTAACATTCTAACTTAAGAACAAGAATAGTAATAATAATAATAATAATAATAGAGGAGAAGACTGTGGAGGGAGCCATGCAGCTAAGGGAATAGAGCTCATACGGCCAGGGATAATAGAGCTTATGCGGCTCGGGATTTAGGAGTCCATGCGGCTGGGTAGGACAGGGGCGCATGCGGCTGGAGAGTGCAGGGCGCACACGGCTAAGGGTTCGGGTCATATGCGGCTGAGCAAGGGAATAACTCATGCGGCTGGGTAAGGAGTGATTCCCATGCGGCTGAGACGAAAGGTATTATGTGGCTGGGGGAGCAAGGCCTTATGCGGCTGGAAAGGAATCAATCCATACGGCTGGGTAGGGCAAGGGCGCATGCAGCTGGGGAGTGCAGGGGCGCATGCTGCGGGATGTAAACAGAACTCATGCGGCTTGGGGGTGGCAACCCTATGCGGCTGAGAATGAAGGCGAATTATGCGGCTCGAGATGCAAGTGCTCATACAGCTGCGGACATGCAAGCGCATTATGTGGTTGAGTTCAAGTGGGATTTCATGCGGCTGAGAATTGCCAAGTCTTATGCGGCTACAGTGAGTTGTCTTCATACAGCTGAGTAAGGTTATGCAGCTAAGTGAAGTCAAGGCCATATGCGGCTTGAAAGAGACTTGCCGCATGAATGTTCATGCGGTCAAATACTCCATGCGGCTGAGAGACTGTGCTTCTTCTCCACTGATCCGAGAAGAATGGCCATAAAATCTATGACTTCAAAGCTCCATAATTTCTTCATTCTAAGCCCAAATCTGGACTTTCATAGGTCTAAATGGGGCAGAATAAAATTCTCTACAACATGGAACTAACAAAACTTGGAAATAACAATGTTAAGTAGATCAAAATCCAAGAAATCCAAAAATACTATAAACTTAGATCTACACAAATTGAACCATAGGAATTAGAAATGCCAAATATTAAAGTGTATTAGAATCTCGAGAGGAAGAGAATGGAACAATAAAAACGAAGTTCCTCTATGAAGCAAGCTACACTTGTCTAAGCTCTCTCTCTCTCTTTCTCCTGGTGGATGAAGAAGTAATGGTGGAGAAAAAGAAGTAATAGAGGGAATTAATGAGAAGAGAGAGAAGGGAGTGGTTTAATAAATGGTGAGAAGGTGGTAGGTAGGGGGTTCACCTTTGGTTCATGATGAACCAAAGCAAACCAAGCCAGCCGAACCAACCCAAGAATAAACCAGCTAATGAAATGCTAGAATAAATCAAGCCGGGAGACATAAAATACGGGTCAAATTACGTATACGTATACCAAGATACGCAATACGAACCACATGCATTACAACTCTACCCACCTTAAAAGAATTCCGTCCTCGAAATTTAATTAAGAGGATAAAGGGACAAGAGCAAGCTATACTAATCACAAGCAAGTTATAACTAGGCAATCAATCATTCATTCAAGAAATGAACTAAGGGTGTAAGTGTAACCCCTCTTCCCAAAATTTTGATAATGTATTTTATTTATTTATTTTGAATGGTGATTTTAGCATTTTTTTATAATTAATTATTTAGTTAATTATTACGATAGAAGATTTTAGCCATGATGGAGTTTTGGAGTACATGGTGACTAGAAATCGTGGCACGGATAGTGCCATGGCGTGCTTTGGCTAGTGTATTAGCCCCGGTAGGGAAGACCGAGCCATAGTGATGTTCTAACTAGGAAAACCAGGCCGAGTTGCGACATTAACCTCTATAGATGTTGTAATTATATATTAATTAAGATTATGATTTTACGAGATCCGGTTGTGCCGATTTAGCTCGGACTGGACCCGAGCCAGGCCCAAACCCAGGTAGACATGCAGTACGTCCAAAAGATGTCCGCGTAGATAATTGTTGGTGTAGTTTAATTAGTGTAATTATTTAGTGGACAAATAAGTATTTCATGTATAAAAGAGTTTTATTTAATAAATAGATACTAAGAGTAGCTTACTAGATTTTGGGTGAGTATATATTATAGGTATGTAATTATCTACATGGGTACACGTATATACGTGTAGTTACATCTATTTAGATTTATAAATGGATTTATAGAATACGAGAAATAGGTTTTATGTACTAATACTACTGTATAAATTAATTCTATATATATAATTATAATTTTATATAGTGAAAATATTGGTTATATATAAATTATTTCTTGGTCTATGTAGAATTTATGATAAATATATAAATGCATATAATAGTAAGAATACGTATACGTGTATATATGTATATTTAATTATATAGGCATATAAATATATAATTAGAATTTATTAATGAATATATATATATATATATATATATATATATATATATATATATATATATATATATATATATATATATATATATATATATATATATATATATATATATATATATATGTAGATGTGTATGTATATATATACGTATATATATATACATACGGGTGTATAGGCATTTGTATATATAAATACATATATTATATACATGTGTGTGTACATATAGTTATATTTATAAAGAAAGCAAAAGAAAAAAAGAATAAACTAACCACAGGGCAATCTCGAGCCCAACTCGTAAAGCCACAGGCCCACCACAAGGGGCCAACCTCGATTGCTCTTAGCCTAATTCCTTTCCCCATCGAACAGTAGTAAACCTTTTCCCCGATTCTCTGTACAACCGAACTCGATAAATAGGGAAAGAGAGATCGGTGCTCGAGATGGAACAAAACCCTAATCCCCGACGCCACCACATCGAGTGCACGTGCCCCAGCCACCCTCGACGTGCGTCGCCGTCGCCACGACCGTCGGACGGCGAGGCCGTCGGCCACCAAGCGAAACAAAGGGATCAGCAACCAGCAGTAGTAGCAGTGCTCGACAGGCCCCTTTCCGGTAATTTTTCTCGCCCATCCGACTACCAATTCGAGAACCGATTCCTCCCCTAGAAAGACAACCTATAGGACTAGATATCCCTTCAATTAGTTTTTATTAGAAAGCCCTAGGTTGTCCGGTAAATCGAACCGTAGTTCGGGAAAAACTTGTCCCGAAACAGGACGTTTAACAGTCCAATCACCCGTATTCGAGGATCGATTCCGATCGATCCAGTGACTGTTTATAAATTCCAGTTGAACACATGTTTAGACGACCTATAGGCCTTCATAAAAGTTTTTACAGAAGCCAAAACCATCGACTACATATCGAGAAATCGAATCCCGAACTTTGCGGAAACCTGTTTTAAAAATATGAAAATTCATCCACACGACGTGCGTCCCGCCAAACCGGGCGACGTGGTCGTGCACCGAAGGCATCAAAAGCTGCGTAACGGTTTCGTGGGTGTGGACTTTGACGGAATTCAAATTGGTCGCGTGTGCGCGACGAATTTGATACGTATCCGTCAAAATTTTCCGTATCGGCCTCTGTGCAAATTTTCTAATTATTTTGTGCACGCTCGTCAGATCGAGACAAAACTTGTGCCAGCAGGACCGTATCATTTTTTTCGTCCTGTATGCCAAGTTTGGTCCGATTCTGAGACCGTTGATTGGATCGCCGTTTTGCGGGCCCCACGGTCCGACTCAACAGGCAATTTCGTGCACAGCCCACCGGAATCCAACTCTGGACATACGGTTGGGTTCGTATTAGAAAACTGGATCCATAGACATATAGTTTGATGACTTTAGAGACCATTGACTCTGGCACACTTTTCGGTGCAAATAGGGTCCAACGGCGGACACCGTTTTGACCCAAAATTACCGTTTTGTCTCTGTGTCCAGAATTGGACTTAAGGATAGGCAATCTTAGCTAATTTGACTATTCTGAAAACATTGGTATTGTCTATTTCAGCATCCGGAGACTGTTGTACGGGTTTTGACTATTGTGACACATTGCGTAGTTCAGACTGTCGGTTTCACCAGCAGAGGACCACAGGCGAGTACAGTTTATTGTCTGCATTTCGATATTAATTTTTACTATATTTCATTAATTGGCCATTGGTTATGTGATTATTTTCTATTATAACTTGTTGAGTTGGGAATGAGAAGTACCAAGGATGTATGATCTGACCTTAGACAGTGTAGATAGTGTAGGCAGTGATTTATTATTGCAAAGTAGACAGTGTAGACAGTAATTTATTATTGCAAAGTAGACAGTGTAGACAGTGATTTATTATTTCAAAATATACCATGTTTCTTTATTACATTATTTGTTATAGACATTGTAACTTTATACAATGTAGACAGTGTAACTTTAGACAGTGTAGACAGTGTAACTTTAGACAGTGTAGACAGTGTCGCATAATTGTCCCGAGACCGATCACATATCAAAGGTACTTCTAACAGTTGGGAAAAGTATTTTGTGTCTATTTATTGCGATTGGTTTTCCGTATTTACTGTTTATTTTCAAAACTCATGACTGATGTCTAACCTTTATTTTATAGTCATTTTTTTTTATTTAAAATTATATTCAGTGAATTGTGCTCTTCCATTCCTGACTGGAAACCAACATTTTCAGGTTAGCCTTGGATTCACTTAGCTTGGGGAGTGACGGGAATACTTGCAGCCAGAAGCCTAGAGACTAGCTAGATAGTTGAGTGGTAGCCATTCTATATTTGTACAAGTTTATGTTTCTACAAAAGTAAAACTTGTAATCTTTGTATTAAATTAATTTTGTGAATGAGTATTATTTGTGATTTTGATCTTCATGGCCGTGACAGCGTTCTACCGCCGACACTGCGGCGTAGGCTGGCTTGGACACGTCTCGTATCCGTTTAAAAAAAAAGGGTACGGGTCGTGACAAGTTTTTGTGGTGGCCCATGCAGGTCTGTTTTCACAAATCATGCGAACTCGTGATGGTACTTAAGATTAGTTGTACTATTGCGAGCCTGCGACTAGAACATGCTAATTCACGAACAAGGATTAATTTAATTTAAGAGAATGGCTATGACTAGGAGTCCCTTATACAAAATTTACCGATGGGTAGTCTAGGCTATGCAATTTAGATGAGGAGTTATTAATTTTGATAGTTTGTCAATCTCCATAGGTATACGACTACCTTTTGATATGACGACATGATCCAATGTGGATAGATTATTCACTTGGTGATACAGGACTTTCTAGAATTAATAGTTTAACCTTGATAAATGGTGCAATTCCTTCTCCTTGCCCCTTTAGATATCATCCTCACATCTTAGTCCGAATTGCCTCCTCAGTCCCTATTTTGCCCTAAGGATTATTATTTTATATAATTTCTGATTAGATTATCCATATACGGACCTCGAGTTAGTTTCGGTTCAAGTTTTTCCCCAATGTTTGAATACAATGGAATAGTTAGAATGTTGTATTTCTTTGTCCTCAGATATTTCTTTCCTGTGCAACTTCTTATTTTAAAGATTGTGACTGATAGGACAAATATTTATGCCTTATTACATAGTCGACTTGTTTGAATCCCTAGAAGCCCAGGAATTTTACAGATATAGTTAAAGAAATGATGGTTGACTCATAATGGCAGGACAGCAGCGCATTGTCGCCATTTAATTGAATTTTGGAGACTATGGGTACACTGTAGCCAGCAGCGCACTGGCGAGACACAACCCCTATAGGTGAAATTAGTTTAAAAAAATATAGGTGATGGGCTATTGCTAAAACTATGGCTAGTGGTCCTCTCTTGATCGTAGATACCCTTGAGCCAATATTGGATAGAGTTAAGAAGTGTTCGATTTTGTATCATGTTGAGTTACAAAACCAAGGGTGTACCACAGCCAAAGTATACGGGCGAGACGTAATCTGCGGTGAAATGACTTCAAACATGATTACAAGTTTGGGATACCATAGAGGATATGACACTTTCATGCCTGTCCCATAAGATCCAAAGCCGTTATTAGTGGAAGTTCTGTAAGTTGAGTAGCATGTCTCCCAACCTAGCATTATGTGGTCCTTGTGGTCTATTGACGAGGTAATTGACCGACACTAATAAGTTACCAAGGATATAGAATCCAGAGTTCCATAACCCATTAGTTGACCAAGACCTTATGGACATGAAGATTTTAGGAAGATTGTATAAGCAAGAACACCAGGTAATTTTTGATTCTCTCTAAACTCGAACTACTTGTGCCTCTTTTCAAAAATCTCGCATACTTGTATCTTGACTATCTTGACCAACGCTGCTATTATAGCCTAGTTTTTGCAAGCTTACTCTTTTATCGAGCTTGATTCAAGACATATATTTAATGGGGACGCCCGCTAACTTATTGTCTAATCAGAATTAGTGTATTATGGTCTGATCAACCATGATGCATTTGATTCGCTCTTTGTTTAACTACACTACATGGATGGAGATATATCGGTATCTAGGATCTCATCTGTGACTGCTTTGACAATTCCTTTGAATTATACATTCGCCTTTGAATCACGAAATTGTATTCAATGACATCTCTCTCTTGAACTCTTTATTGTTTTGTCTTTCACCGATTAGAAAGACGAAAACTCGTAATTGGTAGGTAGATACATAGTATCTCCATGGCTATAATAGTGATATATGCAAGCCATGAGACTAGAACATTGCCTTGAGTTACTCATTCTTCTCTCGACCCTCAACCTACTACTGGAACCCTCTAGTCATCTGAGTTTGAGAATGATTAGAGTTTTACCCTTAGATAAAATGCCAACCTAGGAGACTACCTATTCTCCAGAGACCAAATGTTGTGAGCCTCTCATTATTTGCTTGAAGCTTGCTTTAACTAGAACCCTTGTGACAATAGTCTAGCAGGTTTGAGCCCAATAGAGATTCACGACTCAGTTATTAGAAATCTTTTTCATATGATGTGCCTTGGAGTTGGTTACCCCATCGATAACTCTTGTATACGGTGGACGAGTAGGTCATTCTATTTTATTGACCATGTGTCATTGTACACACTCGTTTTCCAATTATTGAGAAACGATCTTTGATTTGACTTATATCTACCATATTCTGTTACGTCGTACCTTATTCTTTATTACCGAGAATCGAGGTACAATACCCGGACCTTGGAATTCTTCTAACCTCATTATTCCTAAGACCATGACTTAACTTCTAAGGTGGGTAGACTGTACGCCTTCTAAAATTTTAGGATATACGAGGATTACTGATTGATTTAAATGATTCCAATAAGAGGATAATGGGTGCCCCATGGACTCCCACTTTCCATTGAGATCGTTTCGTGTCCCAGGCCGTGTCATTAATATTCAGAGCACGAGACTAGTTGTTACCTCCAGTAAATTTTATATACAAGATCTAGACGAGTCCACATTCATCTAGGTATATTATGTCCCACTCAAACACGTCTCCTTGTACTCTATTTTTATGGTACGACTTTCAGGACGAAGGGACTAGCTATAACCCTTACCATAGTACTGGTATGCTTTCCGACTTCCACTAGAGTCTCAACTTTGACTCGAACCTTTCGACCCAATATATGGTTGTGATCTACTCGAAGCCCACTACGCACATGCCACTAGTGTGCCATCCAATTGAGGCCTCATGTGCTAGTTAAATACAAAAGTCACTGAAGGCACATTTTGGGCTTGAGCTACCTAGCTAACCAACTGGACGGGCAACTAGCTCAACCCTTGGGTAGAAACCTAATCTTGGATACCCTAATCTAGTAGGATGAGTTTCATCATTGGGATCTTGTCCAATCCTTATAGATCGAAATCCAATGTTCATCCAACCAACGACTGATATCCAAATAGAGAACCCATTAAGGCCAGTAGAACCCATCCATGCACACCACCATAATTGGATTATAAAACCGAATTATTTGAAATAGGTCCCTATACCTATTAGGTAGTCCCCACCTCTTAGGATGTGAGGTCATTCGTAACCCTTATTCCATCTACTTGAAAGTTGCGATACAATCTTGTATTGCATTTTATCCCTTGCTCGTATGTTTAAATAACCCCGAAAAAGATTTTATCTTGATTTCTTAAATCCTGTTCTATTATGGAACCTTGCTTAGAATTTCGAGAACAGAACTTCTGCACGGCGCGGATTGCAAGCCTCTAAGAAACGAAGGGTTCTTCGATTTAGCAAGTGACTAGACTAGAATAGCCCAATCTAGCGAATAAGCCAATAGTTCATAGACACCCTTTCGTCTGTATCATTGAATACTCTCTACCGCTCTTGCAACTTCATAATTGCTCTCGATATTCTTCCTTATCATCATGTCCTTCCTATTTCAGAGCGTCGAAGGTCATGTTTATTAGGAATTTATCAATATTTCTTAGTTACTTGTGCAAATTTGTTGTTTGTTAGAATTTGGGTTGTTGGTAGATAGAGGAGGATTATAGTGGCCATAAGCATTAGATATTTATTGGTAGCAATTTTAGTAAGTAGTTGGATGATTTTAAAGTTTTAGTGACATGAGATTTGAGGAAGTAGTGTGACCAAAGGTGGGTAGAAACTCTCAAGAATTCATAGTACGTATTGACCATGAGAATAGATGATAGCTAATGGAAACCGTTTTTTTTTTCATAGCTGATGGACTTTTTCCTTAAATTTCGAGGACGAAATTATTTTAAGGTGGGTAGATTTGTAATCCCTCTTCCCAAAATTTTGATAATGTATTTTATTTATTTATTTTGAATGGTGATTTTAGAATTTTTTTATAAATAATTATTTAGTTAATTATTACGATAGAAGATTTTAGCCATGATAGAGTTTTAGAGTACATGGTGACTAGAAATCGTAGCACGGATAGTGCCATGGCGTGCTTTGGCTAGTGTATTAGCCCCGGTAGGGAAGACCGAGCCATAGTGATGTTCTAACTAGGAAAACCAGGCCGAGTTGCGACATTAACCTCTATAGATGTCGTAATTATATATTAATTAAGATTATGATTTTACGAGATCCGGTTGTGCCGATTTAGCTCGGACTGGACCCGAGCCAGGCCCAAACCCAGGTAGACATGTAGTACGTCCAAAAGATGTCCGCGTAGATAATTGTTGGTGTAGTTTAATTAGTGTAATTATTTAGTGGACAAATAAGTATTTCATGTATAAAAGAGTTTTATTTAATAAATAGATACTAAGAGTAGCTTACTAGATTTTAGGTGAGTATATATTGTAGATATGTAATTATCTACATGGGTACACGTATATACGTGTAGTTACATCTATTTAGATTTATAAATGGATTTATAGAATACGAGAAATAGGTTTATGTACTAATACTACTGTATAAATTAATTCTATATATATAATTATGATTTTATATAGTGAAAATATTGGTTATATATAAATTATTTCTTGGTCTATGTGGAATTTATGGTAAATATATAAATGCATATAATAGTAAGAATACGTATACGTGTATATATGTATATTTAATTATATAGGCATATAAATATATAATTATAATTTATTAAAGAATATATATATTTTTTTATTTTATTTATTTATTTATATATATATATATATATATATATATATATATATATATATATATATATATATATATATATATATATATATATGTAGATGTGTATGTATGTATATACATATATATATATACATACGGGTGTATAGGCATTTGTATATATAAATACATATATTATATACATGTGTGTGTACATATAGTTATATTTATAAAGAAAGCAAAAGAAAAAAAGAATAAACTAACCACAGGGCAATCCCGAGCCCAGCTCGTAAAGCCACAGGCCAACCACAAGGGGCCAACCCCGATTGCTCTTAGCCTAATTCCTTTCCCCATCGAACAGCAGTAAACCTTTTCCCCGATTCTCTGTACAACCGAACTCGATAAATAGGAAAAGAGAGATCGGTGCTCGAGATGGAACAAAACCCTAATCCCCGACGCCACCACCTCAAGTGCACGTTCCCCAGCCACCCTCGATGCGCGTCGCCGTCGTCGCGTCCGTCGGATGGCGAGGCCGTCGGCCACCGAGCGAAACAAAGGGATCAGCAACCAGCAGTAGTAGCAGTACTCGACAGGCTCCGTTCCGGTAATTTTTCTCGCCCATCCGACTACCAATTCGAGAACCGATTCCTCCCCTAGAAAGACAACCTATAGGACTAGATATCCCTTCAATTAGTTTTTATTAGAAAGCCCTAGGTTGTCTGATAAATCGAACCGAAGTTCAGAAAAAACTTGTCCCGAAACAGGACGTTTAACAGTCCAATCACCCGTATTCGAGGATCGATTTCGATCGATCCGGTGACTGTTTATAAATTCCACTTGAACACATGTTTAGGCGACCTATAGGCCTTCACAAAAGTTTTTACAGAAGCCAAAACCATCGACTACATGTCGAGAAATCAAATTCCGAACTTTGCGGAAACCTGTTTTAAAAATATAAAAATTCATCCACACACGTGCGTCCCGCCAAACCGGGCGACGTGGTCGCACACCGTAGGCATCGAAAGCTGCATAACGGTTTCGTGGTCGTGTAGGATTTGACAGAATTCAAATTGGTCGCGTGTGCGCGACAAATTTGATGCGTATCCGTAAAAATTCCCCGTATCGGCCTCTGTGCAAAATTTCCAATTACTTTGTCCATGTTCGTCAGATCGAGACAAAACTTACGCCAGCAGGACCGTATCATTTTTCTGGTCCTGTATGCCAAGTTTGGTCCGATTCTGAGATCGTTGATTGGATCGCCATTTTGTGGGCCCCACGGTCCGACTCAACGGGCGATTTCGTGCACAGCCCACCGGAATCCAACTCTGGACATACGGTTGGATTCGTATCGAAAAACTGGATCCGTAGACATATCGTTTGACGAATTTAGAGACCATTGACTCTGGCACACTTTTCGGTGCAAAGAAGGTCCAACGGCGGACACCGTTTTGACCCGAAATTACCGTTTTGCCTCTGTGTCCAGAATTGGACTTAAGGATAGGCAATCCTAGCTAATTTGACTATTCTGAAAACATTGGTATTTTCTATTTCAGCATCCGGGGACTGTTGTACGGGTTTTGACTATTGTGGCATATTGCGTAGTTCAGACTGTCGGTTTCACCAGCAGAGGACCACAGGCGAGTACAGTTTATTATCTGTATTTTGATATTGATTTTCACTATATTTTATTGATTGGCCATTGATTATGTGATTATTTTCTATTATAACTTGTTGAGTCGGGAATGAGAAGTACCAAGGATGTGTGATCTGACCTTAGACAGTGTAGACAGTGATTTATTATTGCAAAGTAGACAGTAATTTATTATTGCAAAGTAGATAGTGTAGACAGTGATTTATTATTTCAA
The DNA here is from genome assembly GCA_029216955.1 of Iris pallida. Lineage (NCBI taxonomy): Eukaryota > Viridiplantae > Streptophyta > Magnoliopsida > Asparagales > Iridaceae > Iris > Iris pallida. The sequence continues at coordinate 1,063,670 of JANAVB010027598.1, read as the reverse complement.
AGTATACCATGTTTTTTTTTACATTATTTGCTGTAGACAGTGTAACTTTATACAATGTAGACAGTATAACTTTAGACAGTGTAGACAGTGTAACTTTAGACAGTGTAGACAGTGTAACTTTAGACAGTGTAGACAATGTCGCATAATTGTCCCGAGATCGATCACATATCAAAGGTACTTCTAACAGTTGGGGAAAGTATTTTGTGTCTATTTATTGCTATTGGTTTTTCGTATTTACTGTTTATTTTCAAAACTCATGACTGATATCTAACCTTTGTTTTATAGTCATTTTCTTTATTTGAAATTGTATTCAGTAAATTGTGCTCGTTCCATTCCTGACTGAAAACCAACATTTTTAGGTTAGCCGTGGATTCACGTAGCTTGGGGAGTGACGAGAATACTTGCAGCCAGAAGCCTAGAGACTAGCTAGATAGTTGAGTGGTAGCCATTCTATATTTGTACAAGTTTATGTTTCTACAAAAGTAAAACTTGTGATCTTTGTAAATTAAATTAATTTTGTGAATGAGTATTATTTATGATTTTGATCTTCATCGCCGTGACAGCGTTCTACCACCGATACTGCGGCGTAGGCTGGCTTGGACACGTCTCGTATCCGTTTAAAAAAAAACGGGTGCGGGTCGTGACAGTAAGGCATAAGAAGGACATTATACCTCACGAATTAAACAGGTTGGAATATCGCGATCGGATATCATCCTCACGCTCCTACGTTGACTCACCCAAAGAGTGATGACCCTAAGCAACTCGGACTAACTTGATAGTCTTGTTTTAGAGTGTCTTCTCTCTCCGGTCCAATATAGACACGGGCCTCTCCTCATACGAAAGGTTGTTACCAACAACCAATTCCAAATAATCTAGGATGTGGCTCGGGTCCGGGATATACCGTCGTAGTTGGGATACATAAAATACGTCATGTACCTCACGCAACGACGACAAAAGAGCAAGACGATAGGAAATATCACCACTCGCTCCAGAATATCGAACGGCCTTATATACCTAGGATTAAGCTTTTCCCGTACGCCGAAACGAATGACGCCACGGTTAGGCAAAATCTTCAGGAAAACATGGTCGCCGATAGAAAATTCAAGGGGATGCCGATGAGAATCGGCCCATTGACGCTGGCAATCTTGGGCAACTCGAAGATGATCCCTGACTCTCCCGACCACTTCAACGGTCTGAGCAATCATTTCTGGACCGAGCATCTGTCTCTCTCCAACATCATCCCAAGCTAGCGGAGATCTGCACTTCCTGCCATACAGTACCTCGAACGGTGCCATCTGGATACTAGCTTGGAAACTGTTGTTGTACGAGAACTCCATCAGGTGCAGGTGATCTTCCCACGAACCATCGAAGTCGAGCGTATAAGATCTCAACATGTCTTCAAGAGTCTGGATCGTACGTTCCGACTGACCATCTGTCTGCGGGTGATAAGCTAAGCTGAACTGGAGGTGAGTCCCCAAAATCTCTTGCAGGCTACGCCAGAAGTGCGACATAAATCTGGAATCTCGGTCCGAGGTGATACTGACTGGCACACCGTACAATCTGACAATCCGCCTGAGGTACATCTCTGCTAGCTGAGTCGTCGACTGATCAACTCTGAATGGGAGAAAGTGAGCCACCTTCGTGAGCTGGTCAACTATAACCCAAATAGCATCTCTGCCAGCCGGGGATCTAGGCAATCCAGTCATAAAATCTATGGTTATATGCTCCAATTTCCACTTTGGAATTGGCAATAGTTGAAGTAGTCCAGCTGATCTCTGATGTTCAGCCTTAACTTGTTGGCAAACTAAACAACGAGAGACAAACCGGGCTATCTCTCTCTTTATGCCATTCCACCAAAAGTGCTGGCGGATATCACGGTACATCTTCGTGCCACCGAGATGAATGGAATACTGTGAACTGTGGGCCTCTGCCATGATCTTCTTTCTGATATCTCTACTGGGTACACAAAGACGCTTACCATGTCGAAGTGTACCGTCTTCATGAATTCCTAACTCTGGTCTTCGTCCTGCCTCACACTATGCTCTGAGTCGCTGAAGCTTGGAATCTGCTGACTGTGCCATCCGGATCCTCTCGACTATAGTGGACTGAACTTGCATGCTAGCCATCAAAGCCATACTGGAAGGGAGGACAACTTCTATACCCATCTTCTGAAGATCGGCTAACAGCTCTGGTTGCGCTGTCAGAAAATAGACTCCGGCTCTCTTGCTCAATACATCTGCAACAACATTGGCTTTCCCAGGATGATACTGCAAGTTAATGTCATAATCTACAAGCAGCTCTAGCCATCTCCTCTGACGCATATTAAGATCCTTCTGGATGAAAACATACTTCAGGCTCTTATGATCGGTAAAAATCTCCACCCTATCTCCATATAGGTAGTACCTCCACAACTTAAGTGCAAATACTACTGCTGCCAGCTCCAAGTCGTGGGTTGGGTAATTCCTCTCATGATCACGAAGTTGTCGTGATGCATAAGCTATTACCTTCCCATGCTGCATCAGAACACATCCTAAACCCCTGCCCGAAGCATCACAATACACTGAGAATCCTCCGGTTCCATCTGGAAGCGTGAGAATAGGAGCCGTCATCAAGCCTCGCTTCAACTTTTCAAAAGAATTATGGCACTCTGTTGTCCAAGCAAACTGCACATCCTTGCGGGTCAACTGGGTCAATGGTGCTGAAATTCGAGAAAAGTCTGAAACAAATCGCCGGTAGTAGCCGGCTAAGCCAAGAAAACTGCGAACTTCTGCAACTGTGCTAGGTACCGACCACGTCTCAATGGCCACAATCTTCTGGGGATCCACTTCAACTCCTCCTCGGGTGATGATATGACCCAAGTACGAAATACGATCGAGCCAGAACTCGTATTTACTAAACTTGGCATACAACTGGTGCTCTCTGAGAATCTGGAGAACAACTCTGAGATGATGCTCATGCTCTGCTTCATTCTTGCTGTAGACCAGAATATTGTTTAGGAACACAATCACGAACTGATCCAAATAAGACATGAAGATACGATTCATGAGGTCCATGAATACGGACGGCACATTGGTGGCTCCAAATGGCATCACAAGAAACTCCTAATGCCCATACCTAGATCTGAAAGCTGTCTTCGGGATGTCCTGCTCTCTGACTCTGATCTGATGGTATCCTGATCGCAAGTCGATCTTCGAGAATACTGCTGCTCCTTTGAGTTGATCATACAAGTCATCTATCCTCGGAAGAGGGTATCTGTTCTTGATTGTCACTGAGTTCAAGGTACGATAATCTACAAATAATCTGGACGTATCATCCTTCTTTTTCATAAGAAGCATCGGGGCTCCCCAAGGTGATCCACTAGCACGAATGAATCCCTTGGTTCTGAGTTCTTCAATCATCTTGTACAATATCTCTAGCTCTGATGGTGCCATCCTGTAGACTCTCTCTGACACTGGGGCTGTTCTGGGAATCAAGTCGATGGTGAACTCTATCTCTCGCTCTGGCGGCGTCCCTGGAAGCACTTCTGGGAAAACATCTGGAAACTTTTCGACTATCCGAGGTAACTGTACTACTACTACTGCCATTCGCAATACGGGAGGAGAAGGTTCAACTTCGTCTCGGGAGAAGGAAAACTCCGGCTCGCCTGGAATGCTAAAAATAACCCTGCCAATATGGCAGTCTATCCTAGCATACTGGTCCCTCAACCAATCCATCCCTAAGACCACATCATAATCGGCCATCGGGAACTCTATCAATCTAGCGAAGAATTCTCTACCGCTAACTACGATCCGACACAAGAAAAATACTCTATCTACTCCCACAAGTCCGTTACTAGTAAGTATATTGAGCCTTACTGATAATGACTCAGGCTCCAGTCCTATCCGTGTCATGAATCGTACAGACAAATGAATGTGATGCACCAGAGTCAAATAATACTGAAGCTGGAAAGATGTTGACGAGAATAGTACCTGCCACTACCTCTCCTGGTGCTAATCCTTCTTCTACCATGGTCAAGGCCAGCACTTGACCATGTCCTCTGGGTGCGGGTCCCCTCTGCTGAAAATTTCTCTGCCTGCTCTGGATCAGGGCTTGGGCTTGGGCATAATGCTGCGGTCTCTGCTGCTGGAATGCCTGGGCCTGTGTCGGCAACGGCCTCGAGAACGGGTACTGCAGCTGCTGCTGTTGCTGGACTGGTGCTGGTCCTCTAACTGAAGGACTAGAGAAGGCCGATGAACTCCCCCTGTTCGGACAGTTCCCAACCCTGTGGTCCGAGGCACCACAAACCAAGCACAAACTGTCACGCCCCGATTCCGTCGAATCGATAGTCGTCCCCCGGGCGTGATGCCGTGCGAACCTAAGTTGCGTTCGCACAAGGCATAGTTATAAGGTTATCCGAAACACAACATCAAATTTGAGTACGCAAAGAAATTGAATAACACATTTTGAAATGGAAATAAACTTTTTATTGATAATATGAACTTTACATAGACTTCTTTTTACAATCATTGCCGCGCGGGCTACAACATGACTTCGACTTACAAAAATAAACGCCGATGAGATAGTCGTTCCATACATTACACCCTTTTTATACAAGCAAAAACCAATACATATTTCCACCTGCTATGGCGGGAAGTCGAGTCATCATTTTTCTTTGGACTGATGTGCGGGTCTTCTTCAAAAGGAAATCCAGAAAATAAGCCTTCACACGGACGAGGCTTCAAAAGAATGCACGCCGCCTTGAGCTTTAGTTGGCACGCCCTTCGTAGTTCGGGGTACCTGCGTGGAGAGCGAGGATCAGTACATTACACTTTGTACTGGTGCGTGGCTTATTTAAATTTCCAAGCTCTCATTTGGTTGAAGAGTTTATATGACATTAGAGTATGAATGTTTCTAACCATCCTAATGAATTTCCAAACAAGTAATGACAAGCATAGTGAACTTTACGTTGAAACTTACCCCGGCGGACCGCGTCGCGCCTTATGAAACTTACCATGTTCTTTCCTTTCAATTGTTATCTTTTGCATATTAAGTGCTATACTTCGTGTGTTGGTCACTGGCTCCCAGAGCCATTGTGGACTCCTTTTTGCTTTTGATTAGACGAGGCCCTTTCAGCGCGAGTAGCGAGCCTCGCTGCAAGTCCTCGCCTAACGTTGTGCCCAGCACAGCTTTTGTATTTGTTTCCTTTCTTGGCCGCAACGGTCCCGTGGCCCCGGGTTGCCGTTCGGGGAAACTCTACCTTGTCGACAAGTTGTCCATGACCGTGCAAAGACCATTTTTCTTCTTTTTAGTGATTGAGACATAGCCTACCATTCTCTTTGAAAACTCAATTCTTTTTCCCGTGTTCGTGCCTTTCGTGCCTTTGCATTTATCTTTTTCTTCGTACCAACACTATCGATTTTTGCCTAAGAAGGGGGTCGAGAAGAGGAGGGTCAGCCACTCACCTTGAGTTTACCTTGGCGAGCGAACTTATTGGACGCGCTAGACGTCGCCTACGCGATTACCTGAAATCGCACAAGCAACCGATTAGAACACTGTATTATTCAAGGAGTTCGATAAAAAATGCGAGTCATGAAAACCATCGAAAACATTCACGAAAACGCATTCAGAAACAAAGCCAAAACCAACGCAAGCGGCGTGAAAAGCAGAGCAACGGGAGGTCTCTTCCGACTCAGCCGCAGAGTCAATCCTCGAGGCGCAACCCGCTGAATATGGGACTTGGTTCCGAAGAAGACATTCCATAACGAGGAATGGGTCTTAATTCAACCGTTCCCGTTCGATCGACTCGGTCGATCCCGACCTATCGGTCCCGGCCGAATCGATAGCGACAGTGTTCCTTTCTCGCGCACCCCGTGGACAGAGTACGGGGCACGATGTAGGGACGGGGCACTACACCATAACCAACTAAGAAAAAGTTTCGTCCTCGAAACTTAAGAATAGAACCTACCTCTATGAAAATAGTGAAGGGAACTTTTCCCTCATCTCTGACTCGAGTTCCCACGTCGACTCTTCTGCCGCATGGTTCCTCCAGAGTACGCGGACGAGAGGGATCGTCCGATTTCGTAGCCGCTTATCCTTGTGTTCCAATATTTGAACGGGCGCTTCAACGTAGGATAAGTCGGACTTTAGCTCCAGCTGGCCAAAATCCACCACGTGGCTAGGGTCGTGCACGTACTTCCGCAGTTGGGAGACGTGGAAGATATTGTGTACACCTTCAAGCGCCGGTGGTAGGGCAATCTTATAGGCTACGGGGGCGACCCGCTCGAGTATTTCGAACGGCCCAACGAATCTCAGACTCAGCTTCCCCTTCACGCCGGACCGAGTAACTCTACGCATGGGCGACACCTTCAGGAACACGTGATCGCCTACACAGAACTCAAGCGGTCTTCGATGGGTGTCGGCATAGCTCTTCTACCGACTCTGTGCAATCTTTAGTCTTTCCCAAATTAGCTTGACCTTCTGCACCGTCTGTTCTACCAGCTCCGGGCCGAGTATCTGCCGTTCTCCGACTTCATCCCAGCAAATGGGCGATCTGCACTTCCGACCGTACAAGGCTTCATACGGCGCCATTTGGATGCTGGACTGGTAGCTGTTGTTATATGCAAATTCTGCCAACGGTAAGTGGACGTCCCAGCTTGATTTGAAGTCGATTGCGCAGAGCCGTAGTATGTCTTCGAGAATCTGATTAACGCGCTCCGTTTGGCCGTCGGTCTGTGGATGGTAAGCTGAACTGAATTGCAACTTGGTACCCAGCGCCGACTGAAGGCTACTCCAGAATCGCGACATGAACCGTGAATCCCGATCAGAGACGATGGATACTGGAACTCCGTGCAGCCGTACGATCTCGTCAAGATAAATCTGCGCCAGCCGATCAACGCTCCAAGTAACTTTAATGGCAATAAAGTGCGCCGACTTGGTTAATCGATCGACGATGACCCAGATGGCGTCGCTCCCCCGTGGTGTCTTCGGCAGGCCAACAATAAAGTCCATCGTGACATGATCCCATTTCTACTCTGGAATGGCAAGGTTCTGCATCTCCCCGCCCGGTCGCTGATGCTCAGCTTTCACCTGCTGACAGGCCATGCATTGTGACACGAAGAGCGCCACATCTCTCTTCATCCCGTGCCACCAGAAAGTCGTGCGGAGGTCCTTGTACATCTTGGTACTGCCTGGATGTAAGGTATACTTCGCGTGATGCGCCTCCGACATAATCTCCTTTCGTAGTTCAGAATCATCCGGAACACATAGTCGGCCATTCAATCGCAGCGCGCCGGTCTTGTCTTCCGTAAAGTCGGTCACACTACCTGTTGAAATTCGCTCGCGCATTTTCTTCAGGTACGGATCATCCTTCTGAGCGGCCATGATCTTTTCCAGCAAACTCGGCTCTAACTGCAGCTGCGCCAATCGTATATCCCTGAATCGAACCCGGAGATCGATGTCCATTTCTTCGAGATCTTGTAGTAGTCTGCGGTCGATGGATAGCGAGGCAAGGTATTTCCGACTCAGAGCGTCCGCCACCACATTTCCCTTGCCCGGAGTGTAGTCGATCGTCAAGTCATAGTTCTTGATTAGTTCGAGCCAGCGTCGCTGTCGTAAGTTCAGTTCCTTCTGGGTGAAGAGATACTTGAGGCTCTTGTGGTCGGTATAGATCGCGCACGCCACGCCATATAGATAGTGACGCCACAATTTCAACGCAAACACAATCGCCGCTAACTCCAAGTCGTGCGTAGGATAGTTCTTCTCGTGCGGCTTCAACTGTCTGGAGGCGAATGATATCACCTTGTTCCGCTGCATGAGCACACATCCCAAGCCCTGGCCTGAAGCATCGCTGAATATCTGAAAACCCTCTGGCCCATCCGGAAGTGCGAGTATGGGTGCCGAAATCAGCCGCTGTTTTAGCTCCTGGAATGAAGCTTCACAGTCATCCGACCACTCATACGCGACTCCCTTTTGAGTGAGGCGAGTCAGTGGCGATGCAATCTTCGCGAAGCCTTTCATGAAGCGTCGATAGTATCCCGCCAAACCAAGAAAGCTTCTAATCTCGCTAGCAGACGCAGGCCTCTTCCAATCAGCAACGACTTCCACTTTCTTCGGGTCGACTGCAATGCCTTCGGACGAAATGATGTGACCAAGGAAGGATACGCTGCTGAGCCAAAATTTGCACTTACTTTGCTTCACATATAGCTGGTTCTCTCGAAGTGTCTGGAGCACGGTCCGCAGATGTTCTGCATGCTGCGCCCTGTCTTTCGAGTAGACAAGAATGTCGTCAATAAAGACTACCACAAATTTATCAAGGAAGGGTCGAAACACCCGATTCATTAGGTCCATGAAGGCGGCAGGGGCGTTCGTCAGGCCGAATGGCATCACCAGGAACTCGTAGTGGCCGTACCGAGTGCGAAAGGCTGACTTTTGTACGTCGTCCGACTTGATCTTGAGCTGATGATAGCCCGAGCGGAGATCAATCTTCGAAAATACCGAAGCACCTTGCAGTTGATCGAATAAGTCGTCTATGCGGGGCAAAGGATACTTGTTCCGGATGGTGGCCTTGTTCAGCTCTCGGTAATCGACGCACAGACGCATGGACCCATCCTTTTTCTTCACGAACAACACGGGCGCTCCCTACGGTGAAACACTAGGCCGAATAAATCCCCTGTCGAGTAATTCTTGTAACTGGGTCTTGAGCTCCTTCAGCTCGGCGGGGGCCATTCTGTACGGGGCCTTTGAAATCGGTCGAGTATCGGGGAATGTATCGATGCTGAACTCGATCTCTCGGTCGGGGGGCATGCCGGGTAGCTCGTCCGGGAACACATCGGGGAATTCTGCCACAACGTCGGTCTGACCTACGTTTGTACCATCCTGTCGCATGTCTCGGACGGACGCCAAGTAGCCTTCGCACCCAGAATGCAGCATCCTCCGAGCAGATATTGCCGAGATCAACATGCAGGTCGACGATGCCTCACCACACGAAAAGTAGAATTCAGGCACTCCTGGTATGCGAAAAGTGACCATCTTTCTGGCACAGTCTATGGTTGCGTTGCACGGCCCGAGCCAATCCATCCCCAGAATGATATCGAAGTCATTCATGTCTAGGACCATCACGTCCAGACCGATCTTTTGACCGCCGATACAGATAATCCCGTCGGTGCAGGCTGAATTAGTGAGTATTGGTGTGCCCGAAGGTGTGCTCACGCTAAGGTCGAGGTCTAATGATACTAACGAAAATTTGTGCTCGGCGACAAAGTCTGCCGCTATAAAACTATGCGAAGCACCTGAATCAAATAGTACGCGAGCAGGCACATTATTAAAACTAAGTATACCTGTCACGACCGTGTCTGAGGCAAGCGCTTCATCTCGAGTCAAGGCGTAGATGCGTCCTTGTGCATTCGGACGCCTGTCTTGATGGTTTGGTTGGGCAGGCTGAGCAGTTCGAGGTGCCTGCCCTCGGTTTTCATGACGGTTTTGTTGGGAAGGGGCATTGCGATTCGGTCGGGAATTCTGGCAGTCTCGGGCATAGTGACCCCTCCGCCCACAAGCATAGCACTCTGCCTTGGCAAAGCAGTGGTCTTCGATATACCCAAGCTGATGGCAATTCCTGCATCGTGGTAACGGGTTCTTGCCTTGGTAGCCGCCAGTGTGTGGACGCTTTGACGCATGATTGTTGCCTCCCGTATAGCTAGGACATTTGTGATTGGAGTGACGCACAACGTCTTCAGCACCGGAAGGAAGCAGGCTCTCATGACGGAGAGCGTGATTCAGAGCCTCGCCCGTGGTCTTGTACTCCGTGACGCCGACATGCGCACCAATAGATTGTCGCAGTCCCACTTCGAACCGTCGCACGCGGCACTCTTCAGTAGGCAGAAACGCACCAGCGAACTTGGACAATTTGTTGAACTCTGCGGCGTACTGTTGTACCGTCCTGCTCCCCTGCTTCAATGACATGAATTCATTTTCTTTTGCTTGGCGAACGGCGGACGGAAGGTACTCGAGTTCGAAAGCCTTGCGGAACGTGGCCCAAGAGATCGGCGCGGTAGTGTTGTCCGGTCGAATCGCTCGCTTGCGCACGGCCCACCAGTCGTGCGCGTTCAACCGTAGTTGAAGTTGTGCGCAGGCGACTTGCTTTGATTCTTCGATGCCGAGGAGCTCGAAGTGGTCTTCTAGTTCTTCCAGCCAGTCGATCGCAATGGAAGGACCCTCGGTGCCGCTGAAAGAGGTGTGACACACCTTCTTGAATCCTGACACTTCGAAGTTGTACTTCTTTGGTGCCACTGGTTGAAGCTCAGGCTCCGCCGTGTCGACTTCAATGGGTGGAATCGTCGGCACGGTGGTAGTAGGTACGGTGACGGTAGGTGCCGTCGCAGAATTTTCGTTGGCCGCAAACGTCTGGATGATCTGCTGTAGGGTATCCATATGCTTTTGTTGAAGTTTGATGTGCGCATCGAAGCGAGCTTCGAACTGGGCCTGTCGTTCCTCTACTCGTTGATGTCGGTTCTCGGACTGGTTCCGCTGTGCCTCCATCATGCGCAGCATCCTTTCGATGGTATCGTTAGAAGGTCCGGCCTGCAGATGATGCGAGCTACTAGAGCCACCGGAAGCGCTCTATTCTTGCTCGGCCGTGGGTTCCGCCACTTCTGCGATACGAAGGCAACGCATCAGTCTCAAATTATTACGGACTCATTGTATGGAACAACTTATCTCATCGTTGCGTGGTCAATGGTTTGAAACTCTAGACGCGAGGTCAAAGGATGTAAAGCCGTGCTCTGATACCATTATGTCATGCCCCGATTCCGTCGAATCGATAGTCGTCCCCCGGGCGTGATGCCGTACGAACCTAAGTTGCATTCGCACAAGGCATAGTTATAAGGTTATCCAAAACACAACATCAAATTTGAGTACGCAGAGAAATTGAATAACACATTTTGAAATAGAAATAAACTTTTCATTGATAATATGAACTTTACATAGACTTCTTTTTACAATCATTGCCGCGCGGGCTACAACATGACTTCGACTTACAAAAATGAACGCCGATGAGATAGTCGTTCCATACATTACACCCTTTTTATACAAGCAAAAACCAATACATATTTCCACCTGCTATGGCAGGAAGTCGAGTCGTCATTTTTCTTTGGACTGATGTGCGGGTCTTCTTCAAAAGGAAATCCAGAAAACAAGCCTTCACACGGACGAGGCTTCAAAAGAATGCACGCCGCCTTGAGCTTTAGTTGGCACGCCCTTCGTAGTTCGGGGTACCTGCGTGGAGAGCGAGGATCAGTACATTACACTTTGTACTGGTGCGTGGCTTATTTAAATTTCCAAGCTCTCATTTGGTTGAAGAGTTTATATGACATTAGAGTATGAATGTTTCTAACCATCCTAATGAATTTCCAAACAAGTAATGACAAGCATAGTGAACTTTACGTTGAAACTTACCCCGGCGGACCGCGTCGCGCCTTATGAAACTTACCATGTTCTTTCCTTTCAATTGTTATCTTTTGCATATTAAGTGCTATACTTCGTGTGTTGGTCACTGGCTCCCAGAGCCATTGTGGACTCCTTTTTGCTTTTGATTAGACGAGGCCCTTTCAGCGCGAGTAGCGAGCCCCGCTGCAAGTCCTCGCCTAACGTTGTGCCCAGCACAGCTTTTGTATTTGTTTCCTTTCTTGGCCGCAACGGTCCCGTGGCCCCGGGTTGCCGTTCGGGGAAACTCTACCTTGTCGACAAGTTGTCCATGACCGTGCAAAGACCATTTTTCTTCTTTTTAGTGATTGAGACATAGCCTACCATTCTCTTTGAAAACTCAATTCTTTTTCCCGTGTTCGTGCCTTTCGTGCCTTTGCATTTATCTTTTTCTTCGTACCAATACTATCGATTTTTGCCTAAGAAGGGGGTCGAGAAGAGGAGGGTCAGCCACTCACCTTGAGTTTACCTTGGCGAGCGAACTTGTTGGACGCGCTAGACGTCGCCTACGCGATTACCTGAAATCGCACAAGCAACCGATTAGAACACTGCATTATTCAAGGAGTTCGATAAGAAATACGAGTCATGAAAACCATCGAAAACATTCACGAAAACGCATTCAGAAACAAAGCCAAAACCAACGCAAGCGGCGTGAAAAGCAGAGCAACGGGAGGTCTCTCCCGACTCAGCCGCAGAGTCAATCCTCGAGGCGCAACCCGCTGAATATGGGACTTGGTTCCGAAGAAGACATTCCATAACGAGGAATGGGTCTTAATTCAACCGTTCCCGTTCGATCGACTCGGTCGATCCCGACCTATCGGTCCTAGCGACAGTGTTCCTTTCTCGCGCACCCCGTGGACAGAGTACGAGGCACGATGTAGGGACGGGGCACTACACAAACCCTGTGCTCTGCGACACTCTGATACCACATGCCCTGGCTTTCCGCAGTGTGAACATCCTACTACGGAAGACTGCTTCTGCTGCTGAGGGTGCATCGGGGTGGAATGCTGAACCGACGTTACTGAGGCCGCCCGTCTCGGAGCTCCAATGGTCAAAGCCCTGGCTGCCGAGGCTGGTGCTGAAGACTGATTCATCTGGCTGTGGGATCGCTTCCGACATCCGGTCCTATCCACGATCATCTGGGAGGTATACTCGTGCCTCCGGGCTGCTCTCAACACTGCATCAAAAGTCTGATGCTCAAACTGCTCAACTGCCAACAAAATCTCCAGGTGGAGCCCCCGTTGGAACCGCTGGGCTCTATCGAACTCGGTCGCCACCAAGGTGGGAGCAAACCGACTAAGTCTGGAGAACTCGGCCGCATATCCATCGATCGTCCTGTCCATCTACTTTAAATTGGTGAACCTCGTCTGTAGATCATACCGAGCTACAGCATCAAAACACTTGGTCTGGAATCTCTCCCTGAATACTGCCCATGAAATAGGGGCCACTAATCCCTCGGCCTGCGCTGTCCACCAGTTGCGGGCAAGATCCAATAGCTGTAGGTGCATTATGGCCACCTTCTCGTTCTTTGGAGTCCTGGCTGCTCCTAGAATCACCTCCGTGTCCTGAAGCCATGCATCTGCAGCGATCGCATCTTCACTGCCGTCGAAGAAGGGAGGGTTCAAGTGCTTGAAGCTGTTGGCCGCGCTGTTACCATGATGACCTCCTCTGGTCAAAGCATCTGCCACCGCCTGGTACAAGGCATCTCCGCGACGATCCTGGAAAGCTAATAGGGACCTGATGGGACCCACCAAAGTGCCATCATCAGGCTCTGCAGGCTGAACTGGCTGGACTGGCGGCTCTCCTCCAATAGGTACGACTCTGGAGGCTACTCCCGAATGTTGGGCTTGATCTCCGGGTTGCTGCTGGTCTGTGGGAGGTGCTCCGCCTTGCTGATCGGCAGGTCCAGGAATAATGCCGCTGAAGAAGACGACATAGAAAACAATAAGGAAGGACCAGGATAGATCAACAATACAAGCATGTGATCAAGTCAAGATTTTCAGGAATCAAGAGGATACGAGCAGAGATCAAGGAAGAGTACTGATTGAGACAGCTATTTGGTAAACCCTCACATATCTTGATTTACAAGACCTGCATAGGCCACCACTTAAACCATGTCACGTCCCAGAACCAGAATACTGGTGAGCAGAGACAGACATAGCCAGCTATATATATTAAAGTGCAACCCACCTCGCTATACGGTCACGGCTGTCTAGATATATGAGGGTTTAACTACAAACTATCAGTCTCTTATGGTCATGAACAAGCCTAGTGTCTCAATCATAAGCAAGTAAGTAAGTGTTACAAGATATAAGATCACCAAATATACAATAGTAAGGCATCCCAAACATTACATATTCAGCTGATCATGAAGCTAGTCGTTACAAAATGTCAGGACTAGCAAGAGTTTAGTCATACATGATCAACCCTAGGATCTGTTAATCATGTTACAGCCCGTAGACAGATAGTAAATAAGGTACAATACGAGCTAACACGTGCTCGTCGGCTAATGCCTCAAAAGAATAATTTTTACAATAAAGTGGGAGAACAAAAGAAACCCACTCGTTGCCAGGGTTACGCCTGGTGGTCACCATCTGGCTGAAAGATAGGTAGATCCTCTGGTGCTGCTCCGATATCTGACCACACAAAACCAGCTGGGTCAGACCCCAGAAAGAGCAAATGCCACAAATGAGGCTTCACTTAGGAACTAAAACCAGCATATCACAATAGAATATTAAAGATAATAAATAAAGAACTGATAATAATAGAGATAACAACAGTAAACTGAGTACGAGGAAACCATTCAAGTAGCCAGGTCAAAACTCTTAAACCAAACAAGGACCGGGATTGTAACCCTTCACCTGAACAGAAACCCGTCTCAATTACTATTGGTACAGTAAAGACAATAAACGAAGAGAGGATATAGAACTGCTCTGGGAGCCAGGTTACAACCCTTAAACCAAACAAGGATCGGGATTGTAACCCTTCGCCTGAACAGAACTGGACCCCTGATCTTTATTGCTAAGGCCAGCATAAGTAATTAATCATACTGTTGAAGTAAAGTAAAATATTATGAGCATGGCATGGGGTACAATAAGACAATAAACGAAGAGAGGACACACAACTGCTCCGGAAGCCAGGTTACAACCCTAAAACCAAACAAGGACTGGGGTTGTAACCCTTCGCCTGAACAGAACTGGACCCCTGATCGTTTATTGTTGAGACAGGCACAATCAATCGTGTCATGTCACAGTCTTATACAGGATCAAGATAAGACTAAGCTGGAATAAACTCCATCCAATCAATCATGGCCAATCAAGAAGTACGGCTTGATACTCTTAACTAACTAGGGTTATCACAGGCCTAGTTACTAGCAAGATGCAATGAGATTATCCCAACAGCCACAAGCCCTGCAGACCATCCGGTTATCCGGGACGAATGTTCATTTATGAAGGGTGCACCACATGACTGTGTGCTGGAAATGTGCCCTACTCGTCGGTAGGCTACAAGTCCACTGAATGCGCCCAGATAACGGGATTGCCTGTAGCTAGAAATCTCTTCATGAGTACTGAATCATTCTAGTTAATTAGCCTTAGTTAATTTCTGTAGGTATTCCTGACCGTGGTACTCAGGGATCCCTATCCTAGACATGATGCAAGACAGTACTGGTTTATTTGTACAAACATAATAGCCCACGGTGTCCAGGTCTTTCATACTTGTCATGTCAGGCTAGCTGTCGTAACAGCAGGCCATGATATATCATGTCAGTTTACTTGTTAAGAGTGCGCCACGGCGGGCCACTATCGTGTTCAGGAATATATGCAAATCTTTATAGTACGAGACTTCTATCCAGAGACCCAAGTTATATAAGCATTATGTAACATTCTAACTTAAGAACAAGAATAGTAATAATAATAATAATAGAGGAGAAGACTGTGGAGGGAGCCATGCAGCTAAGGGAATAGAGCTCATGCGGCCAGGGATAATAGAGCTTATGCGGCTCGGGATTTAGGAGTCCATGCGGCTCGAATAATGCAAGTCCATACGGCTGGGTAGGGCAGGGGCGCATACGGTTGGGGAGTGCAGGGCGCACACGGCTAAGGGTTAGGGTCATATGCGGCTGAGCAAGGGAACAACTCATGCGGCTGGATAAGGAGTGATTCCTATGCGGCTGAGACGAAAGGTTTATGTGGCTGGGGGAGCAAGGCCTTATGCGGCTGGAAAGGAATCAGTCCATGCGGCTGGGTAGGGCAGGGGTGCATGCGGCTGGGGAGTGTAGGGGCGCATGCTGCGGGATAAAAATAGAACTCATGCGGCTTGAAGGTGGCAACCCTATGCGGCTGAGAATGAAGGCGGCTTATGCGGCTCGAGATGCAAGTGCTCATGTGGCTGCAGACATGCAAGCGCAATATGCGGCTGAGTTCAAGTGGGATTTCATGCGGCTGAGAATTGCCAAGTCTTATGCGGCTGAGAATTGCCAAGTCTTATACGGCTGCAGTGAGTTGTCTTCATGCGACTGAGTAAGGTTAATGCGCCATGCAGCTAAGTGAAGTCAAGGCCATATGCGGCTGGAAAGAGACTTGCCGCATGAATGTTCATGCGGTCAAATACTCCATGCGGCTGAAAGACTGTGCTTCTTCTCCACTGATCCGAGAAGAATGGCCATGAAATCCATGACTTCAAAGCTCCACAATTTCTTCATTCTAAGCCCAAATCTGGACTTCCATAGGTCAAAATGGGGCAGAATGAAATTCTCTACAACATGGAACCAACAAAACTTGGAAATAACAATGTTAAGTAGATCAAAACCCAAGAAATCCAAAAATACTATAAACTTAGATCTACACAAATTGAACCATGGAAATTAGAAATGCCAAATATTAAAGTGTGTTAGAATCTCGAGAGGAAGAGAATGGAATAATAAAAACGAAGTTCCTCCATGAAGCAAGCTACACTTGCCTAAGCTCTCTCTCTCTCTCTCCTGGTGGGTGAAGAAGTAATGTTGGAGAAGAAGAAGTAATGGAGGGAATTAATGAGAAGAGAGATAAGGGAGTAGTTTAATAAATGGTGAGGAGATGGTAGGTGGGGGGTTCACCTTTGGTTCATGATGAACCAAAGCAAACCAAGCCAGCCGAACCAACCCAAGAATAAACCAGCTAATGAAATGCTAGAATAAATCAAACAGGGAGACATGCAATACGGGTCAAATTACGTATACGTATACCAAGATACGCAATACGAACCACAGGCATTACAATTACTCCGTTGTCTATCAATCTGTAAACCACTACATAGATACGATATACGCTCTAGAGAACGACATAGGACCACACCTCTGTATGTCGGTCACGATGCATCACCTGCGGGAAAAAGTTTATCCAGAAGATATCCACTACTTCATCGTTCCAGCCAGAAAGAAGGATGAAGAACTAATCATCTTCGGTCGTATAATTGGCAATAAAAAGTTTATTCCCGACTCTACTTCTCCCAAGCACAACACAGAAGCTGACTATGACTCTAGAAAAATGCAACTTTTCTGATATAGTTGGCAGGCCAAGAATATTATCCAGAACATGGGATATGACATCAAAAAGGACCAGGGGCTAAATTACGGCCCGGGACGCCGATTGCCAATACGACACTTTGCTCCTTCCGGCAAACCTGAGAACTACTATCAACGAAACGGTACTGGTTTGGGCTATGTCACTCTTCCAACAACTCCTGGAAGATCAGATGATGAAGCAGATCGTTGTTCTCATTCTTCTGATTCCTCTCTCTGGGACTCAGACTCCAGCATTGGCGACATATTCAAAGCAACTTTGTCCGTCAACAAGGTTTCTGTTGACCAAATTACAGATGATGACCAATCAATTGAGCTTGAACAATGGGCTCAAAAGATGAATACTAGGTGGGAGCTGTGCTTCGAACAACGTAAACCACCTACCGAAGACGAAGTCATCCATGTCAATCTAGGAGATGAAGCATCTTTCAAACCAATCTTCATCAGCAAAAGTCTATCTGACAACGAACGTCAATCTCTTATACAGCTTATAAGAGAATACATCGATGTCTTCGCATGGAGCTATAAAGACATGCCAGGCTTGGACCCTAAAGTCGCCATGTATCGCCTGAATATTTCGTCTTAAGCTAAGCCGTTGAAGCAGCAACGACGATTCCGACCAGACGTCATGTAAGCCATCGAAAATGAAGTCGAGAAGCTCATTGCCAGTAGATTCATTCATGAAGAACAACACCCAGACTGGGTTGCCAATATCATCCCAGTCATGAAAAAGAACGGTAAAGTTCGAGTTTGTATCGATTACCGTGATTTGAACTCTGTATGCTCGAAGGACGAGTTTCCTCTACCGATCACCGACATAATGATCGAAAATACTTGCGGCTTCGAGCAGATGTCCTTTATGGACGGGTTCTCAGGCTACAACCAGATCAAAATGTTCCCCGACGATGAGAAGCACACATCTTTTCGAACACCATTGGGGGTATACTGCTATACGGTGATGCCCTTCAGATTAAAAAATGCAGGAGCGACATACCAGCGAGCCATGAACATAATTTTTTGCGATCATTTGTGCAAAATAGTGGAATGCTACGTAGACGATATCGCAGTTAAAAGTCGTCTCAAGGGCAACCACCTCGAAGACTTGAGAACGGTGTTCGAACTAATGCGTGCACACCAACTCAAGATGAATCCAACCAAGTCTTTTTTGGGAGTCTCTAGCGGCAAGTTCCTTGGTTTTGTCATCACTTCAAAGGGTATACATCTAGACCCGAAGAAAATGAAGGCTATCATCGACATGCATCCTCCAAGAAACCTAAAAGAGCTACATGGACTACAAGGAAGGCTAGCCTACATCATATGATTTATTTCGAACCTCTCTGGAAGGTGTCAACCATTCACTCAGCTCATGAAGAAAGGCGTATCTTTCGTCTGGACTGAACAATGCCAACGCACATTCGACGACATCAAGGTATACATTACAAGCCCTCAAGTATTGGTAGCTCCAATAATGGAAAAGCCCTTCTTACTATATGTCCGCGCTATGGACCATTCTCTTGGAACCCAATTAGCTCAGAAGAATGAAGGTGGCTATGAACAGGCACTCTACTACCTCAGCCGCACAATGGTGGGTGCCGAACATAGATACACACCGGTAGAAAAGGAATGCCTTGTACTAGTATTTTCCATCTAAAAGACACGCCACTATGTGTCTGGGCAGACTATCCACATCTTATCTAAAGTCAACCCTCTCAGAATACTCATGACTAAACCGTGTTCTCTCAATTCCCGTTTAGCTACATGGGCAATGTTGTTGACTCCATACGATATTATCTTCGTTTCTCAGAAGGCAGTAAAAGGCCAAGCATTAGCTGATATTCTAGCAGCTCATCCGGTGCCAGAATCGTCCAAACTCTACGACGAAATCCCCGACAAAGTGGTGGAGTCTAACACTGTAACTGAAGAAATCCCTATTGGTGAATGTTCTTTGACGGCGCATAAAGAACATGATCCAAAAGAAATATCGTGGCTGGAGTAGGTGTCGTGCTCGTGTCACCTGATCATCTGGTTATACATCGTACATATTCTCTCGTGGAACCATGCACCAACAACGTGGCCGAATATAATGCTCTATTAATCGGCCTACAATTGGCAAAGCAACTGGGAGTTGACTATCTAAAAGCTTACGGCAATTCCAAGCTAATAGTTAGTCAGGTCCGAGGGGATTATGAAGTTTGCCATGAAGATCTCATCCCCGACCACAGAGCAACAATTGAGTTGGCGTCTACTTTCGCTGGATTCTTTATCGAGCACGTACCTCGACTACTGAATATAGAAGCAGACGCTCTAGCCGGTCTCGTTGCTTCCTTGACCGTTCTTGCCAATACCCAGCAGTCGATCACATTGTCTGGTCGAGAACTATTCTGTGTGAAAAATGTTTTGCATATTCATCACAGTTACGCAGCGGAAACAAACATCAATATTAAAGACTGGAGATTCCCCTTTATAGACTACGCTGTCTATAGAATCCTCCCCGAGGAACCAAAGGAAGCAGTATCCATCCAAAGACGATCCCTCAGATTTTACTACGATATAGCTACCAAGATGTTGTACCGACGCTCTTACGACGGTCTACTATTACGATGCTTGTCAGACACAGAAGCCAAACATGCACTCCGGGAGACGCACGATGGAATTTGTGGTGCACATCAACCAGGCCCCAAATTACAAGATCGCCTCAAAAGAATGGATTATTACTGGCCCACAATGATAGCAGATGCTGTTGAATATGCAAAGAGGTGGTCAGCTCCATGTCGATTTCATTCATCAACCTTCAGAGTTTCTACATCTGACGGTAGCATCTTGGCCGTTTGAAGCCTGGGGCATGGACGTCATAGGACCAATCAGCCCGCCATCCTCCAAAGGACATCGGTTCATCCTAGCCATAATCGATTACTTCTCCAAATGGGTGGAAGCTATACCGCTCACCGAAGTGAAAGCAACAAACGTGATTAGTTTCATCAAACATCACGTCATCTACCGCTTCGGCCTACCTCGCAGGATCATCCATGATAATGGTCCACAGTTCGTAAGCCTTGCATTCTATCGGTTCTGCGATAGGAATCGAATCCAGAACGTAGCCTCTACTGCCTACAATCTAGCGGCTAACAGGCTAGCAGAAGCCTTCAATAAAATATCATAAAACTTCTCAAAAAGTTCGTATCTTCAAACAAGTGCGATTGGAACGAGAAGCTCGGTGAATGTCTATGGGCCTATCGTACAATGGTCCGGACTCCAACAGGCAGTACGCCATTCTCTCTGGTTTATGGGAACGAAGAAGTATTTCTCCTAGAAATCCAGATTCCTTCTCTTCGAGTAGCCTTAGCCAGCGAGTTGACTACCGAAGAAATCTACCGTCTGCGACTCCAGGAGCTCGAAGCGCTAGACGAAAAATGCTTGTTAGCTCAGCAGCGCATTGAGCTATACCAAACACGTCTTTCCAGAGCCTTCAACAAAAGGATGAAGGAAAGAATCTTCCAAGTCAGTGATCTAGTCTTAGTAGTGAGAAGATCAATGGTCATGATGCACAAAACAAAAAGAAAATTCCAGCCTAAATATGAAGGTCCTTTCATCATAAAATCAGTGTATTCTAATGGTGCGTACCGACTAACCAAGCCTAATGGTGACTTGCTCATGATGCCTATCAACGGCAAGTTCCTAAAGAAATACTATGTGTAACCTTTTAACGAAATGTTCACATGTGTTCAGTCATGTAAATATACAGTACAATGTTTATATGATTCAAAAAAAATCGTCTAACTATTATCCGTATTTCAAGAGTCTTGAATACGCCCTGGATAATAGGTCCTCTAAAATATTTCTCCCGTGGAATCATTTCCGTTTTTGACTCCGTCCAAACTCGGTTTGTCGAAAACAAGTCACGTCCATATTACCTCTGAATTGTTTTCCGATAATTATTTCTCCAGTAAAATGATTATGTTTTGCCATGTCCATATAACCTCTGAGCAAAGCATTTATCAAGGATAATCATGTCCTTATTACCTCTGAATTATCCACCCCTACCTAACGCTATATATCTTTCCACGTCCATATTATCTCTGGTCAGATATAGAACATCATCTGCTATTACGTCCATATTACCTCTACTAGTAGCTTTATTCAACTTATTATCTATATTCGAATAACTTGAATATAAAACAGATAATAGGTCCACATCAAAAT
Source organism: Iris pallida (assembly GCA_029216955.1). Taxonomy (NCBI): domain Eukaryota; kingdom Viridiplantae; phylum Streptophyta; class Magnoliopsida; order Asparagales; family Iridaceae; genus Iris; species Iris pallida. The sequence goes on along the minus strand of JANAVB010027598.1, from coordinate 1,042,456 downwards.
TCTCCAGCGGGATACCCTTACACAAATGTTGTATTAGGCCCTCTAATACAAGCACCACAGATACCACAAGTAAAGAATAGAGTGAATGCATTCTGTTTATTCAAAATCAGTTACATTCACAGGACTACATCTCATGAGTAAACCAAAACGTTCTTCAACTCTTCATCTGGATGAGAAGTAAAAGGGTTACATTTGATGACCAAAAGAAGCAAAACGTAAACTACAGACAGAAATACCGAGACAAAATGTGAACATTTATGGGAGCCCACGAATCCTAGTTGTAGTGAGGCATATACCATTCCCCCAACCATTTCGCATATGAAGGATCTATTTGATCAAGGTCCTCGGCTGGGGCAGGAAGGTTAGAACTCCCAGTGCTACTACCCTCAGACTTGTGCTCCTCCTTTACAGCAACCTCAATCTTGGGAGTAATTCCCTCCCCGATGGGTGCTAGCTCTGTTTTTTTCTCAATTTTTTGATATCACCTCCTCCTTAACAAACGATGACTCTTGTTTGATGGAAGGAGGCGACATCTTCTCCTTTACAACGGTCTCAGCCTTCGGCATGGATGCTGCAAGAATCAGAGACAGGAAAGAAAGTCAGACTCAAAAATTCGCAGGAAAAACTAAGTTCTGAAAGGCTTTTATGCGCCCAAAGGGCTATGCGCCCAAGAGGCTATGCTCCCAAAGGGATATGCGCCCAAAACAAATGGGCACATAACACACGAACAGTACGTGGGTGCATAACATGTCATAGCAAGTAGGCGTATAACATGGCAACATGTGGGCGCATAGCTCACCACAGTGTTGGCGCATGACTTCTGTGAGCGTATAATAATGCCCACAGAAGTATGTTGCCTTAGGTGCAAGCGCCCAGGCAGAAGAAAAGTCTGAGCATCGCAAATTAATGTCCGAGACTTTGTTTTTGAAGCAAGCCCTCACCCTGAATCGGGCCCTGGACCGCCAAAGACGCTGCCGCTGGAGGAGAGCCACTCGGCGCAGCCCACTTGCCCTTCGCGGATCTCTTAGCAAACTTGGGAGATATGGTTCTCGAAGAAAGAAGATGAAGAGTTTTCTGAAAAATTCTAAGTGAAGGGAATAATGAGCTCTTTCTCTCATTCAGGGCCTATTTATAGGCACAAGCCACTTCCTATACGCCCACTAAGCTTTATGCGCCTATGCGCCCATTGCGCAGTATGTGCCCACAATGGCCTATACGCCCACATGAAAAACCAGCTTCTTGCACACTATGCGACTGCCACTTGCTGACGTGGACAACGTATGAAGGATGTACCTCTTCAAATTCTACCCCGATGAATCTGTCTGTTCAGATTTCAAGGAAGATCTTAACAGTCGTACCCCCCTGACAGGTTGGCTAAATACTATGCGCCCAAAGAGAGAAGCCATTTTATGTGCCCATTTGTGTCACAAGAAGATAGTCCATGCTTCTTTTAAAATATTTTGAACTTGTTCAAGTATCGAAAACTTTGAAGGGGGTCTTGTAGAAGTATGAAAATTTCAGCAAATTAAGCCTTATGCGTCCAAAGCCAAAGGAGGATATATGCGCCCAAGTGAAGCTCCTATGTGTTTAAGTCACCCTGTGAAGTTCATATGCGCCCATCATCCTGTGAAGCTCTATGCGCCCATCATCCTGTGAATCTCTATACGCCCATCATCCTTTGAAGCTCTATGCGCCCATCATCTTGTGAAGGAGGGCGCTGTCACGACCCGTACCCTAGAGTAAGGGCATGAGACGTGGGTTCGTCCAGTCTATGCCGCAGCGTCGGCGGTAGAACGCTGTCCTAGGTCAATCATCTAACAATATATAAGGTACCTGTACAGTATATACACTCCGAATGGAGGTGACATATCAAATACAGTCTCAATCACATCTAAGGTAGAATACAATAAACGATAGATAGATAGATATGAACAAAAATGAAATCTACAGAGATACAATCCAGATGAAAGTCTAAGTGTCTAAGATAATACATATCCAGATAACATCTCAAAAACTCAATACAGTAATCCAGAATAAATATAATGAAAGACATCATAGTCTAAGGGAGTGTCATCCACTGCTAAGGGGTCCTACTGCTGGTCCAGGTCCCAACAGTCCTCTAGGGTAGCCTCGTAATAGGTGGGACAAAACGCCTCAGCCTCGTCCTCTGTAATATTTTCAACAGGTCCAGTCAGGACAGGAGCGAGTACAGTACATCTCAAAAAATCACAACAGGTTAGAAAATATAATCATGCTAGAGAGTAAAATACATGAAACTGAAAGAACAACATAATGTAAAAAAGAGAGATTGTAAGTAAATAGATACAGTATATATAAGAACTATCAATGCTAGTGATTTAGAGTATAAGATGGTTATGTAAATGACACGATGTTGTACACGAGTAATCTACAGAGGTTGTACACGAGTAATCTACAAGATTGAATACATAACCACTTCTGCTCCCCCGCCCCAATCAATACACAAGGATCTAGTCAAGTTATGTTATTGCACACGAAGTATAGTTGTACACGATGATCATGTGAGGACATGAGTATACACGATTTCACACGATTTGTACACGAATAGTACAAACACAAAGAGTACACGATGCTCATGATAAAGTACACGAACATGAAATATCCGATGTATCCGCTAAGGGGATAACATTGCACGACAAAATCCATATAGTACTAATCCATGTTACCAACGTGTTAACATCAAGTAAAGTAATCTAAAGCATGAAATATACTCCTAAACAAGATATAAAATGATCAGAGAATGTACTTGCCTGGTATCCTGAATATCTAAAGAGAATCTATTGTCCGAGGAGTGGTGTCTGTCTCCTATAGAACAGTACAAGTCTCTACAAGTCTAAAATAATATAACAGACTGCTACAATACTTCTACATGATGTTTGGGGTCAATCTAGGCTAAAGTCAACCCTTGGTCAACTCTAGTCAACTTATTCTAGTCAAACTAGGTCAACTAGGTCAAGCCTAACCCAAACAAGTCTCACTAAGCCTAACCAGCCTATTCTAGCATACAAACACAATAACTAGGCTATATAAGCCAACGACACACATTCACTGGGCATTCAAGCCATATACATAGGCTGTATCACATAGGGATACATCCCATAGGCAATATGCCATGTATATAGGCTATAGGCCAATCACACATTCACACATATAGTCTACCCTCACACATCTCATACACTTAAATATTTATCTATTTAATATAATTAACACACATTCATTTATAGGCTACATTATAATATATCACATATATAGAGAGATAGGGAGAGGGATACATGTGTTTGTGTCTATGTGTACATGTGTGTGTGTGACACACATATAGAAATTAGTGAACAATGATGTGTATATGTGAGGGTGTAGTGTAATATGTCACATGACAATTAAATAGGGTGTGAGTGAACATGAATGTATATGTGTCAATAGGACAGTGATGTGTATGTGGATAACATGTGTGTGTGATTCACATAGGAATTAGTGTGTAATCAGTGAGGGTGTAATATGTCAAGTGACAGCTAGCTAATAGGAAGACAGTAGAGTGTAATAGGTTATTAGGAAATGTGTTCTCAGATTTGTGATAAGTGACAGGTTAGTGAAACTGGAATAAAGTGCAAGGGTGTCAATATGAGTTCATTGTGTGTACACAGGGAAAAAGGATTAGTGACATGCAATTCAGAAGAAAAAAATGATTCTCAGGCAAAACTGAAACAAATGACAGTTTTAACAAATTGCTAACAGTTAACCCAATGTCCCAAACACCAATTCGAACCCAAATTTCCAACACAATCACAAACCCCACATTGCAGTAAACTAACACATGTGTAATTGCATTAATACATGGTAACTAAATATCAAATTCAGTTTTAAAAGGGAATTAAATTTCAGAATTCCAATTCCTAAAACATGTATCAGTTGACAGTGCTATATATAGCAGTTCAACACCCCAAAACCTATTTCAAAATCCAAAAGCCTTGCTATCCTCAACCAATTCATGTAACCATCATAACAGTAAACTGACACACATGTGTAAGAATTAACATGACAATGAAACATCAAAGAAATCAGTTTAAACAGGGAATTAGAATTAGAATTTCAGAATTTCAGGAAATTGTGTATCAGTGAGAATAGGAATTTGAAATTCAAACTATCAAAACATGGTAATGATACAAATTAGTGGTTGGTAACTTGTAACACACATGTGCACATGTCAACCAATGCATACGTGTCCAACCAAGTGGACACAACCGTGTCCAAATCAGTAAAACACCACACGAGTGCACTGTGCACAGACTGTGTCGTACACACGTGCACGCGTGTCCAGCGTACGACACAGGCCACGTGGTGACACATGGCCATGCACACACGTACGCCAGGGGTAGGGCTACCCCTCTGATAGCCTGTATCGTGTCCTAGACACGTGTCGTGTCAGTTCTAGCTGCGTGTTAGTGAAGGATTTTGTGCGCATACAGCAGCTCGTATGGCCAGTGCGGGGAGGATAACTCCTCGCACACTCCACCATTCAAGCTCAAATTTTGGAAGACTGTTGACAGTCGTTGCCCTATCATCCTCGCCAAAAATAGCATGTCCACGTGTCCTGTATCGGGAGGAATGGATCCCGAGATGCAGGACATAGTGTACGTGCTGCTGCGGGCGTGTTCGTGTCCTCGTATGGACACAACACGACACTAAATCTAGTGAAAAAGGACACAAAACATTAAGAAAACCCTAGATCTTGAATCCTATTCAAAAACATTTGTAAAAATAGCACAAAACTATGGTTATGGCATTTCATCGAACACCTAGCCTATGGGTTTGATACGTATCCGATACGGACACGAAACCTAGTACAATTTGTACCATACTTCTACTGTTGCTAGGGGACACCTACATCTAAGATATCATGCACTAAAAACAGGAATTAATTAGAATTTGAGGGTTTTACCTATGAATTGCAAGGATCAAGAAAAAGCTCCAAATCAAACAGTTCCTGTTGCTAGCTAACTCCTCCAAATTACTCTAAAACTGAGATTGCTCCTCATAATCAGCAAGTAGAGGATGGTTAGAATCATATGCAAAAGATTTGAGTCAAAAAGGATTAAAAATAGATTTTTTATGAATTTTAGAAGGTAGAGAAATTACTTTTTCTTCAAAAGCTTGGATGAACACAAAAGAGACAAGAACAAGTCATTAGGTCATTAAATGGGGGGGTCCTCTTGGCCAGCCATGGATAGTTTAGCTAGGGTTAGGGTTTCATATTATGGCCCATGGGCTTAAGTCATAAGTCTTTAAGTCATGAAATTATAAGTCATTTCACTAAACCATAAGTCATGAAATGATTTCACTTAAACTTGATTTTCCTATTTCAAAACTAAATTCTGAGACTAGAATGGGTTAACTTAAGTTAGACTAGGGTTACAATAGCTAGGGTTAGCTTCTAGGCTAGTCTACTAAGTCTCAATAAGTCAAAGTCAATATATCAACCACCAATTCAACAAATTAAATAAAAATTCAAAACAATTCACCAAAAGACCAAAATACCCTCAAGCTAGAAATATGGTAGTGACAAATCTACCCTCCTTAAAATAATTTTGTCCTCGAAATTAAAAGGTGAAACTAAACTGATGAGAAGGGTAGATAATCACACCTCACGGTGAAACAGATATGGGTATCGCTCGCGCATCTCATCCTCCTGCTCCCAGGTTGACTCTCCTGGAGAATGATGCCTCCATACGACGCAAACCAAGGATATCACCTGGTTTCTCAGCACCTTGTCTCGGTGATCCAGAATCTCTACTGGCTTCTCTAGATAACTGAGAGTAGGTCCCACCTCAATCTTTGAATGATCAAGTACATGGCTAGGGTCAGCCACGTACCGTCTCAACTGTGATACGTGGAATACGTTGTGGATACCCACTAGTACATGTGGCAAGTCTAGCCTGTAAGCCACATCACCGACCCTCCCGCTGATCACGAAAGGTCAGATGAAGCGCGGGCTAAGCTTTCCACCTCCACCAAAACGTATGGTACTACGAGTCGGTGATATCCGCAGAAAAACCATGTCTCCAACCTAATCACAAGCAAGATCTCAAGTTACTAAATAATCAAACACGATCAAACAAATAAAACAAATAACTACCTACTTCTAATCCTATCTCTAATCTGTACCTCAAACTCCAACGGCCTCCGGTGGCTATCGGCCCAGTGCCGATGTCTGTCCTGCGCCACACGAAGTCTGTCCCTGATGAGCTTCACCTTCTCGGCTACGTCAACAACCATCTAAGGTCCCAATAAAGCTCGCTCTCCAACATCATCCCAAAATAAGGATGTACGACATCTACGCCCGTACAGAGCCTCGAAAGGTGACATCTCTATGCTGGCCTGATAACTGTTGTTGTAAGTAAACTCCACCAAGTGTAGATGATCCTCTCAGGAACCTCCAAAATCTAAGACGCATGTCCGTAGCATGTCTTCGAATGTCTGAATAGTCCTCTCTGACTGTCCGTCCATCTGGGGGTGGTATGCAGTACTAAACTTGAGCTGAGTGCCCAAACTAGTCTGCAGACTCCTCTAGAAATGGGAAGTAAAGCGACTATCCCGATATAAGACAATGCTGACTGGAACCCCATAAATCCTGACTATCTGTCGCATGTACATCTTTGCAAGCCTCTCCGTAGACGTACCTACCTTGAATGTCAAGAAGTGGGCCGATTTAGTCAATCTGTCAACGATGACCCAAATTGCGTCTTTCCTTTCTGGTGTACGCGACAACCTAGATACAAAATCCATAGTAATATGCTCCCACTTCCACTCTGGAATGGGCAATGGCTGCAATAATCCTCCTGGCCTCTACCTCTCTGCCTTGACCTGCTGACAGACCAAGTATCTAGCTACGAAACGAGTTACCTCCCGCTTCTTCCTGTACCACCAGACATACTCTCTCAGATCCCTGTACATCTTGTTGGCACCAGGTTGTATAGAGTACTGAGATCTGTGAGCCTCCTGCATCATCTGCTTCCTGAGCTCTCTACTAGGCACACACAGCCTGGAACCGTGCCTCAAAGTGCCATCCTCTGCAGGAGAAAACTCGTCATCCACTAGTCCTGCTCGAACCTGCTCTCGGATACACCACAGAGCAATATCTTCAAACTGCGTCGACTTGATCCTCTCCATCAAGTTCGATTGAATCTGAAGGCCCCACATCTGCATCTGTACTCCGTGCACAATCACCTCAATCCCTAGACTCTTCAAGTCTGCAAGCAAGTGCCTATCCATAGTCAAACACATAGTTGTCGGATACCTACTCAAGGCATCGGCAACCACGTTGGCCTTCCCTGGGTGATACTGTAATGAGATGTCGAAGTCCTTCATCATCTTTAGCCACCTATGCTGCCTCATGTTGAGCTATTTCTGTGTGAACACATACTTCAAGCTCTTATGATCTGTGAAGATCTCCACTCTCTCTCCATACAAGTAGTACTTCCATAACTTCAGAGCAAAAATTTCTGCTGCCAACTCCAGGTCATGGGTAGAGTAGTTCTTCTCATGGGGACGTAACTGCCTGGAAGCATAGGCAATCACCTTTCTATGCTGTTGTAAGACACAACCCAACCCCTTCCCTGAAGCGTCACTCTAGATAGTGAATCCTCCTGAACCTGAAGGCAATGTCAGAATCGGAGTTGTCATAAGCTGCTTCTTTAACTCATCAAAAGCTGTCTGACACTCCTCTGACCAAACAAACTCAGCATCCTTCCGGGTCAGCCTAGTCAAAAGCTCTGCAATCTGGGAGAAAGCCTGCATGAACCTCCTATAATATCCTGCCAGCCCAAGAAGCTCACGATCTCTGCTACTGAATTCGGCGTCGACCAAGCCTCAACTGCTGTGATCTTCTTCGGCTCCACTGAGATACCATCTCCAGTCACCATATGACCTAAGAAGTCAACTCTGTCTAGGAAGAACTCGCACTTCGAGAGCTTGCCATACAACCTCTCCCTCTTGAGTGTCTCCAAAACTACTCTCAAGTGCTCCTTGTGCTCCTCCTCTGTCTTTGAATATACCAGGATATCATCAATGAACACCACCATAAACTTGTCAAGTACTGGTGGAACACCTTGTTCATCAAGTTCATAAACACTGTCGGTGCATTGGTCAGCCCAAAAGGCATAACCAAGAACTCAAACTGCCCGTACCGCGTCCTGAAAGCGGTCTTCGGAATATCCTCCCTCTGCACCTTCACCTGGTGATAACCTGACCTCAAATCAATCTTGGAGAAAACTCGATCTCCGCTCAACTGATCAAAGAGATTATCGATCCGTGATAGTGGGTATCTGATCTTGATCGTCAGGTTGTTGAGTACCCTGTAGTCGATACACATCCGTACCGGCCCATCCTTCTTGGGTACAAAGAGTACCGGTGCTCCCCAAAGTGAAGAACTCGACCGGATGAACCCCTTGTCCTGCAGATCATCTACCTGCTTCTTCAGCTCCACCAGCTCACTGTTGTTCACTCGATAGACATGCTGAAAAATCGGTTCCACGTCGGGAACCAAGTCTATCGAGAATTCAACATCCCTGTCTGGTGGAAGTCCTGGCAACTCCTCCAAAAAAATGTCCATTAACTCTGCAATCAAGGGATATGAAGCCATCTGCTCCTCAACTGAAGCTCCGCAGAAGACTCTGCTGTCCTGCTCCACATGCCGTCGGGTGTACTCAAACTCTGGCTCTTCTGGCGCTCCAAACAAAACTATACCCCTTCGGCAATCAATGCTGGCATGATGTCTGTTCAACCAATCCATACCTAATACAATATTATAGGTCGATAGTGGCATGATGAGCAGACTCACCCCCAACTATCGGCCTCCCAAAATAATGCTCCGCCCTCTACAAACATCACTCACGAGGATGACACCACCCCCGATCATGATCTTGTAGGTCCTAGGCAATGGTTTAGATACAAAACTGTGTCTAATAGCATATGATACTGACACAAAACTATGAGAAGCCCCGGAATCAAATAGAGCGAAAGCTGAAATGGAGTCGAGAAGAATCGAACCTGCAATCAACTCCCCGATGGCCTCTGCATCCTCGGTCGCCATGGCGAAAGCTCGCCCCTGCTGACCTCCTCGAGCCTGCTGCTGATGCTGGAGGAACCTATGCTATTGAGTCTGCAGTGGTTCCTTCAGCTGGCCTACTGGAGCCTTGGCTGCTCCACCTCCTCCTGGTACTGGACGCATCGATGCTACTGGACAGTCTCTCATCTGATGGTCCGCTGATCCATACATCAGGCATCTCCCAAGCCTCTTCCTGCTGTCGTCCTACCTGTGCCCAAGATTCTTGTAGAAGGTACAACTGATAGCCTGCTGCCTCGGTGCCTGATGCTGCCCCTTCGGCTGCTGATGCTGCACCTGTTGAAAAGGTGTCCGACCCTGCTGCTGAAACTACTGCTGATGTACTGACCTCTGCGGCTACTGGTGCTAAAAATGAGGTCTCTTGGCCTATCCCCCGCTGCTGCTACCTCCCTGGAAATCCCGACCCCTCTTCAGCTTCAACCCCAAGTCGTCCTCTGCTGCCATAGCCCCATAAAAGATCTCTACGAAGGTAGCATTCCGGTCACTCTTAGTCAGTGACCGAACCTCCCTAATCAAACCTCGGCAGAACTTTCCCTCCTTCGTCTTCTCTGTCAAGTCATCAATAAAGCGGGCCAACCGACAAAACTCTTCGGCGTACTCATCAACTGTCTGGTTCCCCTGAACCAGACTCTCAAACTGTGCTTCAATGCCCCCTAGGGCCACATCTGGGAAGAACTGTTCCTTGAACAGCTCCTTAAACTGCGCCCAAGTCTGGCCCTCTACTCCTACTCTTGGATCTGTCTGGTACCAAGTATGGGCTAAGTCCTACATCTGACTGCCCGCCGCCTCGATATGAAGTCAGACTGGTATCTCCGCCAGCCTGAATATCTCCTCGATATGCTTAATCCAATCGTCCGCATAGTGAATGCCCTCGTTGCCCAGGAACTCTCTAGGATACATCTTCTGAAAATCTTAGATATTCTTCTCCTTCCGGCGAGGCTGCTGCTGTGCCCCCTGAGCAGTCACCATCTCTACATTAGTACGAACCAGCTGATGCGCCTCGTCAATCCCCTGACGAAAATCGGCTGTCTCTCGCTGCTGCTGCTGCTGCTGGTGAGACTCCAAAATCCTCTCCACGAAGGAGAAGAGATGAGCAGCATCTACCATCCCCGCAGGTGGAGGCTGCTACGGCGGAAGGATCTCAGGAAGCACAGGGCTCTGCCTCCTAGCTGGTAGAGGTGCCCCTTCGAAAGCTGCAGAAACACCCACTCCTGAGGGCTGTACTGGCCCTGCGGTACCGGGAGCTGGCTGCTGCTGTTGAGGGCGAGAGGTGGCAGACCTCTCCTTAGCGTTCCCCGGTCCGGGGCGATGCGATCTTGTCTCAACCATCCTGGAGACACAGATCAAACAAGAAACAATTACTGAGAATGAGTCGAAATATCAAAGAAGGACAGTTAAAATTCAAAGGAAGACAATAAGTAGCAAAACGTAGATATACGAAATCTGATAAAGAGTTTTTTCTAGTATGATTGAGTACCTTCAAATATCCTAATCCTACTGCAGGCTGTAGTGATACTCTAGTTCGAATACCACTACATTTCTAAACTAGACCTGCATGGGCCACCACTAAAAATATGTCACGACCCGCACCCTAGAGTAAGGGCACGAGACGTGGGTACGTCCAGCCTACGCCACAGTGTTGACGGTAGAACGCTATCCTAGGTCAATCATCTAACAATATATAAGGTACCTGTACAGTATATACACTTCGAATGGAGGTGACATAGCAAATACAGTCTCAATCACATCTAAGGTAGAATACGATAAACGATAGATAGATAGATATGAACAGAAATGAAATCCACATAGATACAATCCAGATGAAAGTCTAAGTGTCTAAGATAATACATATCCAGATAACATCTCAAAAACTCAATACAGTAATCCAGAATAAATACAATAAAAGACATCCTTGTCTAAGGGAGTGTCATCCACTGCTAAGGGGTCCTACTGCTGGTCCAGGTCACAACAGTCCTCTAGGATAGCCTTGTAATAGGTGGGACAGAACGCCTCAGCCTCGTCCTCTGTAATATTTTCAATAGGTACAGTCAGGATATGAGCGAGTACAGTACATCTCAACAAATCATAACAGGTTAGGAAATATAATTATGCTAGAGAGTAAGATACATGAAACTGATAGAACAACATGATGTAAAAAAGAGAGACTGTAAGTAAATAGATACAATATATATGAGAACTATCAGTGCTAGTGATTTAGAGTACAAGACGGTTATGTAAACGGTACGATGTTGTATACGAGTAATCTACAGAGGTTGTACACGAGTAATCTACAAGATTGAATACATAACCACTTCTACTCTCCCGCCCCAATCAATACAAAAGGATCTCGTCAAGTTATGTTATTACACACGAAGTATAGTTGTACACGATGATTGTCAACCCCTTGACCAAATTTTTTGAATTTATTAAATTTATACCCATTTGTTATTGCCTCATAGATATATTTGTTATGTTGATATTTTGTTTTGCAATAAATACCAAAGGAGGGACCAAATAGGAATATAGGAAAGAAACAGGGACCTTAGTACATAAGTAAATGGGTTTATACAGGAAAGGAAGTTATAAATTCAGATGGTTTGAGGTTTTAAATGGAAAACCTTCGAATTCAAATTCTCCTTTATAGCCGAACCCCTGTATTCAAATTTATTTCGAATTCAGATAACTCTCATCCAAACCTAGTCGAGATCAAATCAGATTCTTCCAAATCCCTTCAGGAGATCAACACAAGTATAAATACGGAGGATTGGCAGTCGACTCCAATTTCCTTAACAAACCCTAAGAAGATTTCCATCCAGGTGAGCTCCAACGCAAAAGCCTCCTACACGACTACAGCCTACAGAAACTCTTCGAGAGGTAAGCCAACCTACTCTTTGACTCGCGAATTTTCTGTTATTAATTAAATTAAGATGGGAAGGTAGATGGTCGATAAAATTCCTAAGTAGGTACCGAGTAATGAAATCAACTGCTGAATTTTTTACGTTAAACCAAAATAGGTACAGACATATATCATCGCGGTTCGTTAGGATTATATATTAGATTCATATGCCTAGTATGGTATCCATCAGGATGTGAGAAGTATTGTAGGAACATATGTTCATAACAAGTATCAGGAACAACAATGATACTTGGTGTCCGTGTCCCACAAAGATGGGAGGGGTACGTGCAGGTTGGTACCAAAATTTAGGATACCCAAAGGAATAGGTGTATCGAAACGTAATTAGCACACTTGTGGGCATTAGGACAGGTATGGGTGTATCGAGTGGAGAACTCACTGAATATGCGTTCCTCTGACAGCAGGTCAAGATGAACACGTGTGGAACCCTTCCCTCTGAACGTACTGACTTTGCACAGCCGTCCCACACCAAATACATACTCATAAATTCTAAATTGGCAATCCTATTCATTTGTATCCATGAATATATATATATATATATATATATATATATATATATATATATATATATATATATATATATATATATAAATATACTACCTGCCTATAGAAGATACATACTGGTGTCAGCATAAATTGGGTAAAGAAAGTGAGGCACAGAGTGTATGCAACAAGAGTGTTGTAGTTTCATGGTGGAGTACAAATAGGAACATCTGTATGCATCCCCTATATATATATATATATATATATATATATATATATATATATATACTACCTGCCTATAGAAGATACATACTGGTGTCAGCATAAATTGGGTAAAGAAAGTGAGGCACAGAGTGTATGCAACAAGAGTGTTGTAGTTTCATGGTGGAGTACAAATAGGAACATCTGTATGCATCCCCTACTCATGCTCGGATCTTCAGTAGCCTCCATGCTTGGGTCCATATGTGGCTTTGATACCACATGGGTAGTTTCCCTTCTGAGAAGTCCCTGTAAAGTATCGGGGATCAGTTTTCCTGTAGTATACCAGTAGAAATTTTGGTGAACTATTTTGTTTTGGTATCAGAGTTGATACCAGATACCAAGTCTGAAACCCGCATATCCGACCGGATACTGCATAGCACCGTGTATGTTGAGTCGAGTGTCACAAAGTAGTTACAGGTTAATAAATATCCAAGTTTAGGGGAAGGTCATCCATACCAGATCTGCATGACCCATGTAGTGAGGGGAGTTAATGATATAGCCTGTAGGAAAGATACACGTTGTTAGAGTCTTGGGTGGACACTTTGGATGAAGGCATCCTGTATCTGAGATTTGGAAATTGATATCAGAAACAATTGTAGGGGTAGGTAGTAAGTCCAGTATAATTAGAAAAGTGATAAAGAGGAGTACAGGGACTATTTCAAGAGGAAACCAGAGTATCAGACCTGAAATCTAGGGTAGATGCTACATCAGAAAACATGGGGTTATTGATTACCCAGTGGTGCAAATGCAGGGGAGTCATAGGAACCTGCAGTGCTTAAGGGACTCATGTCCTATGCAAGTGTGGGTTGTAATGGACAAGAGAGAGACTGTTAAATAACCATCCACATAACTCGAGTGACCCAACAAGTATACCAGGTCTGTTACATGTAGGCTATGTATAACTTATTCCCATTTAAACTGGGAAACAACCAGTAGCAGCTAAGGAACATCACGATAACACAAGTGTTTTCAGAATAATTGGAAATTGGTTAAGAAAAGACACCCTTAGCCATACATTGGGTTACCTCTTTGTTTTGATTACAGGGGATCACATCTGATCTTTCTGTAGTCGAGCCCTCATCTAGTGCTGCCCTTTATTACTATGTAGGTTCAGTCATGGCATGTTAGCCTTGGAAGTTGATCTGCAAACAGGAGTAAGCAACACCTAATACCATACCTTTAGGCTCTGTAATGTCTACATATGTTATATGTAGAGTGTAAACCCTGTCCATTCGAAGGAACCTTCAGGCAGGTAATATATATTGGCCAGGTTCCTGTCAACATTAGAAAGGGTTGTGGACCCTGTGTACCCATGTTCCAGTATAAGGGTGTCTATATGGTCTGTTGCAGACTGGTTGTGCTCCAGGAATTAGAGATATCTTGTGGTGTTGCCAAATATCAGTAAAGAGCAAACAGGACACCAAATCTTCATATGTTAGTAACCTCATACAGGACTTGGGGGTGATTGAAGAGCTGTCTACATATGCTAATTTTTCACGTTTGAGTGGATGGTTCCTTGAGTAGTAAACTGCTATATATAGTATATATGCGCTAGTGGGTGTGTCTACATTAGCAAACTTAAAAGAGACATGGATTGTTAGGTGCCCACACCTGTTCTTGCAATATGGCTACATATGTCCTAAAAATAGGGATCCACATGTATGTGCATGGCCTTAGATGAGAGAAGACTAATTTTAGTAGATTATATAATTGATTCCAATTGTATAGTGACATGTAAATTATAAACAGGCTACTTGGACATCGATACGGAGTGTAATCCGTACAGCAGCTCAGGACCACAGGCAAGTATACCTTGCCTTCCTCTACAGTTTTACTTACATGCAGTTCCTTTCATTTTACTGTCTTGGATTATTTATGGACATGTGCTTTTCGGGTTATTTTCTGTGGAGTTGTCTTATTGTTTATAGCCGTGTTCATGTTTGTCCTTGTGTTTTACTTGGAGTTTCTCGTCAGTATCTTGCTTGAGTCGTGTCATAGAACGAGTGCGTGTAGTGAACTGCCATAGCCTTGATTATCGTTTTACACAACCAGAGAGTCCACACTCGGGACGAGGGTTGTTTGGTGCACCAGAGAGTCCACATTCGGGACGAGGGTGTTTGTCGTGATCATTGGCACCAGAGAGTCCACACTCGGGATGAGGGTTGACCAATTATACCAGAGAGTCCACACACGGGACGAGGGCATCTTGCCGTGAGCTAACTAGAGAGTCCACACTCGGGACGAGGGTTAGTGATTAGTTCAAACCCGTGAGTCCATACTCGGGATGAGGTTTGGTTCTTCCATTGATCTCGTAATTATCGTTCATCCGACAGTTCATTTATACGTAGTTGTTCTAGTGTTAGTGTTCGTGTTCGTAGTCGTCGTCTTGTTCTTGTTCTTTCTTGTTTATTTCTTACGCATGATAAAACTGCTAGATAGGCATGTATATTATGTATCTTGCTATGTCCTCTGAGGACCTGATGATCTCTTCAGGTTAGCCGAGTTTGAGTTAGGAGCAGACGAGAGGATTTGAGTTAGCTTCAGATCGCGGTGCTTTGCAATTGAGGTTACTTGGTTAGCAGGTTGTACTCAGTTGGTTCATTTCATGTATTTTACTATTTTTTCGTTTACTGGTAGTAGATTTGTGTCCACCGGACGTGACATTGATTTTTGGATACATTCAGTTTATATTCATTAGTGCTTAGTTTCATGGATATTCATTGATCTTGGTTGTGTCTTGATTATTTTGTGGATGAGATATAGATTTCCCGTGATTCTAGATTGCCATGACTTGTGAGTATAGACAGCATTCTACCGCCGACACTGCAGCGTAGGCTGGGCTTGGACGCTTCGTATCCGAAAAGCGGGTGCGGGTCGTGACAATGATCATGTGAGCACATGAGTATACACAATTTTATACGATTTGTACATGAATAGCACGAACACAAGGAGTACACGATGCTCATGATAAAGTACACGAATATGAAATATCCGATGTATCCGCTAAGGGGATAACATCGCACGACAAGATCCATATAGTACTAATCTGTGTTACCAATGTGTCAGCATCAAGTAAAGTAATCTAAAGCAGGAAATATACTCCTAAACAGGATATGAAATGATCAGAGAATGTACTCGCCTGGTATCCTGAATATCTGAAGAGAATCTACTGTCCGAAGAGTGGTGTCTGTCTCCTATAGAACAGTACAAGTCACTATAAGTCTAAAATAATATAACAGACTGCTACAATACATCTACATAATGTTTGGGGTCAATCTAGGCTAAAGTCAACCCTTGGTCAACTCTAGTCAACTTATTCTAGTCAAACTAGGTCAAGCCTAACCCAAACAAGTCTCACGAAGTCTAACCAGCCAATTCTAGCATACAAATACAATAACTAGGCTATACAAGCCAACAACACACATTCACTGGGCATTCAAGCCATATACATAGGTTGTATCACATAGGGATACACCCCATAGGCAATGTGCCATGTATATAGGCTATAGGCCAATCACACATTCATACGTATAGTTTACCCTCATACATCTCATACACTTAAATATTTATCTAATTTAATACAATTAACACACATTCATTTATAGGCTACATTATAATATATCACATATATAGAGAGATAGGGAGAGGGATACATGTGTTTGTGTCTATGTGTACATGTGTGTGTGTGTGTGACACATATATAGAAATTAGTGAACAGTGATGTGTATATGTGAGGGTGTAGTATAATGTGTCACATAACAATTAAATAGGGTGTGAGTGAACATGAATGTATATGTGTCAATAGGACAGTGATGTGTATGTGGATAACATGTGTGTGTCATTCACATAGGAATTAGTGTGTAATCAGTGAGGGTGTAATGTGTCAAGTGACAGCTAGCTAATAGGAAGACAGTAGAGTGTAATAGGTTATTAGGAAATGTGTTCTCAGATTGGTTAGTGAAACTGGAATTAAATGCAAGGGTGTCAATGTGAGTTCATTGTGTGCACCCATGGAAAAAGGATTAGTGATGTGCAATTCAAAAAAAAAATTCTCAGGCAAAACTGAAACAAATGACAGTTTCAACAATTTGCCAACAGTTAACCCAATGTCCCAAACACCATTTCGAACCCAAATTTCTAATACAATCACAAACCACACATTGCAGTAAACTAACACATGTGTAATTGCATTAATACATGGTAATTAAACATCAAATTCAGTTTTAAAAGGGAATTAAATTTCATAATTCCAATTCCTGAAACATGTATCAGTTGACAGTGCTATATATAGCAGTTCAACACCCCAAAACCTATTTCGAAATCCAAAAGCCTTGCTATCCTCAACCAATTCATGTAACCATCATAACAGGAAACTGACACACATGTGTAAGAATTAACATGACAATTAAACATCAAAGAAATCAATTTAAACAGGGAATTAGAATTAGAATTAGAATTTTAGTTTCAGGAAATTGTGTATCAATGAGAATGGGAATTTGAAATTCAAACTATCAAAACATGGTAATGATACAAATTAGTGGTTGGTAACTTGTAACACACACGTGCACGTGTCAACCAATGCATACGTGTCTAACCAAGTGGACACAGCCGTGTCCAAATCATTAAAACACCACATGAGTGCACTGTGCACAGACTGCGTCGTGCACGCGTGCATGCGTGTGAAACGCACAACACAGGCCACGTGGTGACACATGGACGTGCACACACATACGCCAAGGGTAGGGCTACCCTTCTGACAGCCTGCACTGTGTCCTAGACACGTGTCGTGTCAGTTTTAGCCGTGTGTCAGTGAAGGATTTTGTGCGCATACAGCAGCTCGTACGGCCAGTACGGGGAGGATAACTCCTCGCACACTCCACCATTCGAGCTCAAATTTTGGAAGACTGTTGACAGTCGTTGCCCCATCATCCTCGCCAAAAATAGTGTGTCCACGTGTCCTGTATCGGAAGGAATGGACCCCGAGATGCAGGATACAATGTACGTGCTGCTGCGGGCGTGTTCGTATCCTCGTATGGACACGACACGACACCAAATCCAGTGAACAAGGACACAAAACATTAAGCAAACCCTAGATCTAGAATCCTATTCGAAAACATTTGTAAAAATAACACAAAACTATGGTTGTGGCATTTCATCGAACACCTAGCCTATGGGTTTGATACGTGTCCGATACGGACACGAAACCTAATGCAATTTGTACCAAACTTCTACTGTAGCTAGGGGACACCTAGATCTAAGCTACCATGTACTAAAAATAGGAATTAATTAGAATTTGAGGGTTTTACCTATGGATTGCAAGGATCAAGAAAAAGCTCCAAATCAAACTGTTCCCGTTGCTAGCCAACTCCTCCCAATTGCTCTAAAACTGAGATTGCTCCTCAAAGTTAGCAAGTAGAGGATGGTTAGAATCATTTGCAAACGATTTGGGTCAAAAAGGATTAAAAATGGATTTTCTATGAATTTTGGAAGGTGGAGAAATTACCTTTCCTTCAAAAGCTTGGATGAACACAAAAGAGGCAAGAACAAGTCATTAGGTCATTAAATAGGGGGTTCCTTTTGGCCGGCCATGGCTAGTTTAGCTTGGGTTAGGGTTTCATATTATGGCCCATGGGCTTAAGTCATAAGTCTTTAAGTCATGAAATCACAAGTCATTTCACTAAACCATAAGTCATGAAATGATTTCACTTAAGCTTGATTTTCCTATTTCAAAACTAAATTCTAAGTGACTAGAATGGGTTAACTTAAGTTAGACTAGGGTTACCATAGCTAGGGTTAGCTTCTAGGCTAGTCTACTAAGTCTCAATAAGTCAAAGTCAATATATCAACTACCAATTCAACAAATTAAATAAAATTCAAAAAAATTCACCAAAAGACCAAAATACTCTCAAGCTAGAAATATGGTAGTGACAGGTGCATAGCCTGAAACAGGGCTATGCGCTCAAGCCTGGCTCGGTCAAAGCCATGATCAAAACGTGCACCGAAGCGCACAGCCACATCAGTCTCCACGAGCTGTCGTGCACCGAAGCATACGGCCACGTCAACACCACGACCAACCCACGATCTCATAGCTTGTATGTTCCGACACCCTATGCGCCCAAGGCAGGGTTGTGCGCCAACATAAAAACCAGTGTGTTTCTTTCATGTGGGCGCATAACATCATTCCAGCTCAAGAAAGACTATAAAAAGGGGTCTCATCCCTCTTCAAAATACAGAACATAGAGCATTTTCAAGAGCCAAATTGCTGCACTTCTTGCCAGTGAGTCGAGAGTTAGCAATTTTCTTAGGTTTTCTCCCACTTTTGTAATCGGAGTGTCAACGGAGTACGGCTTTACGTCCTTGGCCTCTTACAAATATCGTTTTCGAAAAAAAAAGTATATAAAGTATTTTGATGGCTTTCAAAAGGTCCCAATTTTGAGTTATGAAAAACCAATGCCCCATATAATAAGTCCATAATATTTTATGAGACTAACAGAAGTTATACTCTTTTGTAGAGAAATGGCTCCTCCTTGACCATCTGGCTCGACCGATCCGATAGAGCGGATCATGACCATGATGGAACTACAGAGGCAGGATAATGAGGAGCGTGGCCAGATACAACAGGCCCGACAGGAGGCTCAACAGAAGCAGTTGGATGCCTTGACCCAACTTATAACTGCGGTAGTGGGAAATCGAGATACCACCGCAGCAACCAAACCGACAGGAATACCTGAGATTGAGTCCGTAGATGGTGACGAACCCCAGCCAGTGCACAGGCTCACTTCCTTTAGGCCAAAGGACTTCTTAGATGCTAAACCTCCATAATTTGAAGGTAGGACATAACCAGATAAGGTGATGGACTGGATCAATAAAATGGAGAGTCTGTTCGCGTTCGTAGGAGTTCTGAGTAGCAAGAAGGTAGTTTGTGCCGCTTTGCAACTACGAGTGCGGGCAAAAGATTGGTGGAAAGCAAGGAAAACAGAGCTGCTCACAACTGCTAGGGGTGGAAAGATTTTTTGGACCTCGTTCAAGAAAGCATTTTTGGAGTAGTATCTCCCTTCTGCTACCAGTCAGAAGATGGAGAATGATTTTTTATCATTAAAGCAAGGGAGCATGTCCATAGAAGACTATGAATTTGAAATTGCCAAGCTGGTAAATTTTGCTGTTGTTATGTTACTAATGGAGAAGGCCCGCATAAATCGGTTCGTTCAAGGTCTGAACGATGACATTCAGTTGAGTGAACTGAACCGAGAGTGTGAGTCATATCCTCAGGCCTTTGAGGCAGCGCTGTAGGTGGAACAATTTAGCCTAAGGAAGGCGTCAGCTAAAGTTCAGTACAGTCGCAATCCATCTATAAAAATATACCAAGATGGAGAGAAGAAGGCAGAGGGGGGAACCTCGTAACAAGATTGAGTGCACTTTCTGCGGCCGCCAGGGCCATATCAGAGAATATTGTCGTTCCCTTAACAATAAATGTTTCAACTGTGGTCAAAAAGGCAATGGTTTCAAAAATTGTCCAAAGAAAAGACATGCAACACAAAACAGAGATGATACTGAAGAGCATGGGCCATCGAGGGACCCACCCCCAATTAGAGACAATCCGTATAATAAGCAGCTGTAGACTAATGGTCGTGTCTTTAATCTCTCCACCTTACTTGATACAGATGACAATTCTAGTGGAGGTGAGTTTATATCTTAAGTTTTGAGGTCAAAACTTTTTCTCAGTGGGTTATTATGTAGTGTCCCGCTCCTCGCGGTCCACTATGTAATACCTACGGCTTGCTGACTCAGTCTCGAACTGAATATTTGGGAAAACTTTTGCCGGTATCGATTAATCACGGATGAAATACAATGAACCTTTCCAATTGATGGATCAGCTTCTATTGAAATGAATCCAAGAGTCTTGTTGGATGCTTTCTTTCGCTGCTTGGTTTAGATTAATGCATTTTCGTGTTGGTTTTCAATGATTGGTTTTCATTGTTCGCTTTCATCGCATATCGCATTCATTCCAAATCTTGAGAGAAAGAGATCGAAGTATGCTAATCAAATGTTGGTGCCTATGCAGGAGGACGCATAGACATACACAGGACGTGAACGGTGCGTGAAGTCCCTCCTTCTTTCAACTAAGATTCATCTTGGTGAGTTGCTTCAACCGGGCAAACATTGATCTGTACGCCTAATAAAAATGATCTCTAGTCTACTCTTTGTTGTGTTCCGCTGATCAATGATACCAAACCAGCAAAAGATAAGAAATAAAGAATTGACTCTGTCACAACCCGCAATCACTTTTTTGGATGCGAGCTCGTGAGCAAGCCAGCTACGCATCAAGCGGACTCCAACCTGACTTGATTACGTAAACACTGTCAATAGCATGGTAAACTGCCAAATCATGGCAAAACAAATCTATATCTCAAATCCACAATAAACGTACGAAACTTGAATGAACACTATGGGTCGTGGTTTGCAGCCCACTAGCATATATGTCCGATAAGACTCAAAGAATATAACAAGAGTCTCTAAAGTGAATCAATGAGCAGGATATCTCATGATAAGGAATGTAAAGCACGAAAGGATAACAATATAATATCACTGACAAATACCTGAATCATGCATCACGATCATCTACCACCCTGCTCTGCTAACTAACTCCATGCAATCGCTAAACCTGAAGAGATCATCAGGTCCTCAGGGGACATAGCAAGATACATAAAAAATATGCCTATCTAGCAGTTTAAACATGCATATAAATATAAACAGGATATAAACAAGGAACAAGACATACATATAGAAAGAGACTACGACCAAAACTGCTAACAAGTGACTATCGACAGGGGCTACTGACAGGTGACTATGAACTGGAACACAAGAATAACTACACGTAACTGAACTGCTGGATGAACAAGTGAACACGAGATCAATGGAAATACCAAAACCTTGCCCCAAGTGGACTTGTAGGTTTGAACTAATCACTAACCCTCGCCCCGAGTGTGGACTCGCAGGTTAGTTCACGGCAAGGCACCCTCGTCCTGAGTGTGGACTCTATGGTGCAAATAATCAAGGAAACATCCTCGTCCCGAGTGTGGACTCACAAATATAAACAAATCAAGACAATCACCCTTGTCCCGAATGTGGACTCGCAGGTGCAAACGGTCAACCCTCGTCCCGAGTGTGGACTCTCTAGTTGAGGAAAAACGATACAGGGAAATAGCAGTTCAACTACACATACTCGTTCCAAGACACGACTCAGTCAAGGTACAGGAGAGACAAGGTATAACTCGGTCAAGACACAGGTAAGGACTGCTCTAGCATAGATTATATTATGGACAAGCTGTTATACTACACTATCAAGTCAAGCAAGACAATAAACTGGTGAACACGGTATGAAGAAAACATGTCAAGTCAAATCAACTAGAGAACTAAAGATATCATATAAATCCATCGCAACTAGAGAACTGGATAATAACATATAAAATAAAAGACTATAAGCATGTAAATAAAATGTATAGGAAGGTAAGGTATCTTGCCTGGTGGTAGCGCGAAGAACCAACAATAAACTGTCAACTGGTAATCCAATAAGTCCAAATCTCACAACTGTCTTCGAAAGCTGAAACAGACATTGCTAACATTCTCAGAATAGTCAAATTAGCTAGAATTACCTGTCCTTAAGTCCAATTCTGGACACAGGGGCAAAATAGTAATTTTGGGCAAAAACGGTGTCCGTCGTTGTACCCGCTTTGCACCAAAAATTGTGCCATAGTCAATGTTCTCTAAAGTCGTCAAACTATATATCTATGGATCTGGTTTGATGATACGAACCCAAAAGTATGTCCAATTTTGGATTCCGGTGGGTCGTGCACAAAATCGTCCGTTGAATCGGATCGTGGGGCCTGTAAAACGGTGATCCAATCGACTGTCTCAGAATTGGAACAAACTTGGCATACAGGACCAAAAAAATGATACGGTCCTGATGGCATAACTTTCGTCTCGATCTGATGAACGTGCACAAAGTAATTGAGAAATTTGCACAGAGGTCGATACGGTGAATTTCGACGGATACGTATCAAATTCGTCGCACACACGCGACCAATTTAAATTCCGTCAAAGCCCACACGTCCACGAAGCCGATACGCACCTTTCAATGCTTTCGGTTTGTGACCACGTCGCTCGAATTGTCGGGACGGACCCCGTATCGAGAAGTTTTATAATTTTCCGAACAGGTTTTTCCTCAATTTCTAGTCAATTTCATTTGCTGGATACAAAGCCATAAATAGAACTAATCATGGGGTTTACATCTCGGTTAGGTTTTCTATGACTCTGTTTAAACACAATTTTGAAACAGCGGAAGGATCGACGAGAAATTGCCGTCCAAAATCGATGTTGGGACTGGATTCGTATTTTATTTTTGAACAGATTTTTTTGTGACTTCATGTCAATTTATCCTAGGTTTTTATTACGATCTATACTAATCTAGTTAATGGGATGTATAATCTGTTGGGTTGGGAGCATACCAGAAAAGACGGCTTACGAATCGGTCGATCGAGTGTCGCGATATTATGCGACGAAGATGCGCATCTGCTGCTTGTTGCTGTCAGTGATTGCTGTTGCATCCGCGCGCTCCGGTGCTGTCATGGTCGGCATGTGGTCGTGCACGATAGCGCCCAGGGCTAGGCAGGTTGCCAAGGGTCGGGGGTCGTTGGCTAGGATCGGGATTTAGGGTTTTCTTTCGTTCCCTTGATCTCGATCTTTACCTCTATCTCTCAGTTTCTTTACTATTATATATGAAAACTGAACGGTGGGGAAGGCTCGGGTTCGGGCTGTGAGTTACTGGGCTCGGGCCTAGCTTTGTGGGGGTCTGGCTGCTCATGGGCTTAGCTCAGCTGGTTGGGGTTTATTTCTTTTTATTCTATTACTTCTATATATATAATATCTATATATATGTATATGTATAGATATATTTACCTACCTATACATGTACAACTATAGGTATGTATACACATAGGTTCACATATTGTATCATTCTATACCTATATTGCTGGCCCAATGATTATATCATATTTTTGAATATGGCTAATCAGTTAAGTTTAACATAATGATGTCACTAATATTCATATACTCACTATCATGTTGCTACTTAAACTTAGCATTATTCTAATTGTCCTATATTATATTGCTATGCTTGTATCGTACTGCAACATATTTTACTGGCCTAACATGTATTTGTAGACATGCAGTAAGCATGATCAAACATGATCAAACCAGGACATAGACAATGAAGAATTAATGATGGACCAAAGACGGCGTCATACAAAGATATTTCTCCAGATCTGCTTATCTTTGGACGACTGCTGTCAAGGAAAAAGATATCTTCAGGACTGCTCAAATATCAAAAGAAAGATGTCATCAAAGGGCTATTGATTTTTCTACTTGTTCCAAGTCTGTAATCTTCAATTTATTGAGTCTAGAAGAATGTGTATGTTGAGTCGCACTGAGTCATCTCAATCCCTAGACATATCTCTCCAAGCTCTACCATACAAATAGACTAATTCATGAACCAAGCCCAAGCTCCACAAAGCCAAAAGTCCAAAGGCCATTCTGCCACCTAGGAGGCAGAGTTCGGGCCAAACTCTGTCCCCTAATTTCTAGGAACTGATTTTTAGGGCCTGCTTGGTACAATCTGTCCAACGTTCAAAAATTTGAATTCTTGGGGCAGAATTCGGGCCGAACTCTGCCTCCCCAGAGTAGTATAAATAAGGCTTGAATTCTCTCATTTCATATCATCTCTTATCTTCAAATATTCAAGTCTTCTTAGCTCTACTACACTAAGCCTCATTCTTCCATATCTCCTAAGCCACAACTCTTATTAGCCCAAGGTGTTCAGTGCGATATCAGCTAGAAGTTGTGTACAAGAGTAAAAGAAAAGTCACTTGGACAATTCCAAGTTTTGCCACTTGCGAATCTGTAAGAAGTTGGCGTGCTCTTCTGAGTAAAGGCACGTGGTTGTACACTATTTCACAAATAGTAGATTTTAATCCTGAGCTAGAGTTCTCAGGCCTGGACTAGTCCTCTGTAACTCCACTTTCTAAATAAATAATTTGAATATTTTTCTATGATTTTATTAGAATTAATTTAAGAATTTATTTTATTAATGATTGTTGGTATTTTCCAAAATCCTTATGATTAAGATATTTTACAATAATTGGATTGACTTAATAATTTTTCTAATTATTATTATTGATTTATAAATTATTTTCCATTTAGTAATTTATTTTCTTAGATTTTTATTAAACCTATTTTTCCTTTAAGCTTTTAGCCCAAATTCATGGGCTTTCCATTCAGCAAGCCAACTACTTGGAATAACCAGCCTGGCCCATTTATTATTGGAGGCGGATCCGGGTCCAAACCCACAGACCGTTAGCCCTTAACCCGAGCCCGTTAACCCTATAACCCATATAACCGTTGGTTTTAAAAACCAACTTCATTCCTTCTTCATTCATTTAAACTCAGTTCACTCCCTCCTCTGTGACAGAACGACGACGACAACGGAACGACGACGACGGCGAGGCCAAGAATTCTAGGGTTCTCCAGAAGCTTCCTCCCCTAACCACCTAACTACCTATCTCATCTCCACCGTCGATCATCAACCACCAAACTCTCCCCGACCATCGGATTGTAACGGTCGCTGCCCGCCCAACCGTCGGTCAGGTGTCCGGCCAACCGCCTGACCGACGCTCCGCCTATAAATAGAGCCCAGCTCCCTTCTTCTTCATTCAGACTTGAGAACGGCGAAGCCCTGCTGAATTGTTCCCTGCCCTTCCTTTCGTCGACGATGAGCTCCGGCCATGGCGATGCGGTTCTTCGATAGCGACGACGGGACGACCTCGACCGATCCTGCTTCCTAAACATCAGATTGATGTCCGACTCCTCGCAACAGCTAGATCGTGTCTACGACGACACCATCGTTTGATCGAGCTTGGGACCATGGCGGAGAGTGCTTCTCCATGTCTCTTGCTGTGAGCGGCGAAGCGGCCATTCCTGTGGTCTTATTTTCCCGGTATCGACGACTCGGGGTCGATCGCCTCAAAGAATCTGGGACACGCCTTGACACGAACTAGTGCAGGTAATGTCCTTAGTTTTTTTTCCTCTTCTTGATTTCATTTTTGGTGAGTTGTTGGATCTATTCTTGAGATTCTAATTTGGCTAAGACTCGTGGGTGAGTGTCTGAGTAATTTTTGCTTATTTCTCCAAATTTGGAGTCGGAACCATTCAAGCCGAACACATATTGCTGCTTTCCTTTCGTGTACATCACCTGTTCGATGAAATGTCTAGTTGAACTCGGGCATCAGTTGTGGACTCGGGAACACCATCACCGGACACTGAATTCCTGTGTCGGACCGTTGCGGAGACTCAGGTACGACTCTTGATCTATTCTAATGAGTTAGTTGATAGTGAGGGTAGTGCTCTGTTCGGATTGGACGAGTTTGTGTCGAGTTGTGTAGAGACCGTGCTACCATTCATGTGGGTGTCGGGCGGATACTGTGTTTAGAAAGATATGGTTCTGTGTCCAGGAACTCTGTGGACACGAGAGACACAAGTGTGTCTAGATGATGAGTTAAAGTGTAGCAGTTCTTTTGATTGAGTAGTTAACATGATAGGTTCTCTGAAGTCTACATGTAGCCGTTAGAATGAGTTAGGTTTAACTTGAAAGGAGCTCGATTATAAAGGCCACAGTTAAGAATTCAAATATGTTAAGTGTATAGATTGGCTATATACCAGAAGTAAGGGTGTTAATCCAAGTCCAGTGGGCCAGAGCTTTAGCTATTGAGAAGTGAGCTAGTAATAGGAAGTCAGGCCTATACATAGGTTCCATTTAAAAGCTTGATCTGTTGGGCTTAGTTAGCCTTGACCTTACTAATATGAGTATAGGATAATCTAAATAGCAGATTTAGTTATGAGTTGGAAGAGATGCTTAGAATATTATCTAAACTTTTTAAGAGTTGTTCTAAATAATTCTTTCCTATTTTAGGTGATTAGAAGACATTGCTATTCTCGGGAATCAAGGCAAGTACATGTACTCAGTATTACCATCAATGCATGTATTGCACTCACACTTGTTATCGTGTCATTTATTTCACTTGTTCTCGATTGATTGCTTGCTTGCATTATTTTCCGTGTCGGGTGGGGGACGTTCTAGAGACATGTGATTGACTAATATTGGACAAACATTGCCTGATAGTATACTCTGTATGCCTGAGTCTATTTCGTGCGTAACTGATAGCATTGTCGTCAGACATGCCTGATTATTGCGTGACTGATAGCATTGTCATTAGACATGCCTGATTATTCGTGACTGATAGCATATATATTTTATATGCCTGATTATATATTAGTCCCCACATGTTGATAACGTCCAATTGCACTTGTACACGTAGCTAGTGCATATTTTATTCACATTTTTTCTCAGTCTTTCAGTTATATTGATATACTGTTCCATTGATCTCCATGGTGAGTTTTATTGAGTTACATTGTACTTTGCTCCTTTCCTGACTGGATCGTTGATTACAAGTGATATGGATTCATAGATTATCACTCATGATTGGCATTGGAGCTCGCTTGACATGGAGATATTAGATTCATGTATAGAGATTGATTGAGTGTATTTGATTATATGTCATTGTTGTATCATTTATGTTTTACCGGCTTTGTACCAGGATATTCATGTATAAGTTGTAATAATTATATAGTGGATTGCTGTGATGGTTAGTATAGATTCCGTGATTAGATGCTGTGATGAGATACTCTTGTATTTATATGACTAGACGGCTCACTACCGCTGTCAACGACAGTGTAGGCCGGGCATGCATCGACCCGTACCCGATTATTCGGGAGCGGGGCGTGACATATTTTTGTGGTGGCCCATGCAGGTCTCTATCTAATGGTACTTAGGATTAGAGTGCCATTAGAAGCCTGGGAAATAGGAAACTCATCACAGCATAGGCCGATTGTGTGATAGTGTGTATTTTACTATCTATAGTAAATTCTGATTATTATATTTTCTTTCTTTCTGCCTCATAACGTTTTCCTACAAAAGTCGTGATTACAATTCCATGACTTTTGGGGATCATCTTCTCCCATAACATTATCTGATTCTAACGTCCTTTAGAATCTGGACTTCCTTGCTACTTAGAGATTAAGTCCGATTTCCAAACTCCTCATTTAGCCAGGCATTTCAAAATTCTCCATTGGATTTTAAAGTCTATTTGATTTCTCTAACCATTCCAAGCCCAACTATTTCGTTTAGAGCCATAGAGCTCATATATTAGTTATTCCAACCTTTCGCAAAACTATTTCTCTATCCATTCCCCATTTAGAGTTTTATCTCATCTTTAGCCGTATTAAGTACTTATTCCATTGACATTCCCATAACTAGTGTATCAACTCTATAATCAATCTCTTAATTCTCAAGAACAAATATTTATACTACATGTCCTTCCTAGTGTGATTGAATCTCTTTAGTAAATCGAAAGCTTGTTGAATTGAATTATCAAGGTACTCCTTTGGAATTCCAGTGGATAACTATTGAAGGAATATTCGATATCCTACTATGGCGTGACAGCCGCGCACTGCAGCCATTTATCTGGGTCATGAAAACTGTAGGTCCACTGCAGCCATCAGCGCACTGGCGAGGCAGGGGCTCTAAGTCGAAGTGATCAGGTATGTATAGGTTTCGAATATTCTTGAGATTATGTTTCTACTCCTTGAAATTGTTTTTGTCCATGAGTAAAGTTTAGAAATTTTTCGGTACCTGTCATTCTTGAGTCACGGAGCCAAGAGTTCTCTGCAGCCAGGTGTACACTGGCGGGGCATGAATTTTAGGTAAAGTAATTCCAGATATGCATGAGTTCCGAATATTTTTAGGCTAAATTCATGATTAGTCTCCTATCACCATTGACAACTTTATCAAAATTTATCTTGATTTTCAACCATGACTCAAATTTAATCGTGTCTAGACGACTTCAATAGTTATGAGTAGATCGTGCCTAAATGATTCGAATCTATCGTGCCCAAATCATGTTCTAATGATACCTGAGTAACTTAGATACTCAATTGATCATGATTTTGTTTTAGATCGTGTCAACTCTTTTTGACCTTCGATTTATTTCATGCCTAATTAATTATGATCGTGCTGATTATCCTTAGTTGTGATTAAAAAATTAATCATGATTATATTATTTCACTCGTATCCCTAACCGTGCCTTGATGGATTCTAATCAATATTACATTGCCTTTAAATTCATTGGATTGTTTCTTAATCGTGCCAGATAGGTTCCTTCTATTTTAGTGCTTAGTTGATTATCGTGCCAGTTATTCCTAGCCGATTCTTTTTGAAATTTTGAGGACGAAATTTTTCAAGGAGGGGAGATTTGTAACTCCACTTTCTAAATAAATAATTTGAATATTTTTCTATGATTTTATTAGAATTAATTTAAGAATTTATTTTATTAATGGTTGTTGGTATTTTCCAAAATCCTTATGATTAAGGTATTTTACAATAATTAGATTGACTTAATAATTTTCCTAATTATTATTATTGATTTATAAATTATTTTCCATTTAGTAATTTATTTTCTTAGATTTTTATTAAACCTATTTTTCCTTTAAGCTTTTAGCCCAAATTCATGGGCTTTCCATTCAGCAAGCTAACTACTTGCAATAACCAGCCTGGCCCATTTGTTATTGGGGGCGAATCCGGGTCCAAACCCACAGACCGTTAGCCCTTAACCCGAGCCCGTTAACCCTATAACCCATATAACCGTTGGTTTTAAAAACCAACTTCATTCTTTCTTCATTCATTTAAACTCAGTTCACTCCCTCCTCTGTGACAGAACGACGACGACGACAGAGCGACGACGACGGCGAGGCCAAGAATTCTAGGGTTCTCTAAAAGCTTCCTCCCCTAACCACCTAACTACCTATCTCATCTCCACCGTCGATCATTAACCACCAAACTCTCCCCGACCGTCGGATTGTAACGGCCGCTGCCCGTCCAACCGTCGGTCAGGTGCCCGGCCAACCGCCTGACCGACGCTCCGCCTATAAATAGAGCCCAGCTCCCTTCTTCTTCATTCAGACTTGAGAACGGCGAAGCCCTGCTGAATTATTCCCTGCCCTTTCTTTCGTCGACGACGAGCTCCGGCCATGGCGATGCGGTTCTTCGATATCGACGACGGGATGAACTCAACCGATCCTGCTTCCTAAACATCAGATTGATGTCCGACTCCTCGCAACAGCTGGATCGTGTCTACGACGACACCATCGTTTGATCGAGCTTGGGACCATGGCGGAGAGTGCTTCTCCACGTCTCTTGCTGTGAGCGACGAAGCGGCCATTCCTGTGGTCTTGTTTTCCCGACATCGACGACTCGGGGTCGATCGCCTCAAAGAATCAGGGACATGCCTTGACACGAACTAGTGCAGGTAATGTCCTTAGTTTTTTTCCTCTTCTTGATTTCATTTTTGGTGAGTTGTTGTATCTATTCTTGAGATTCTGATTTGGCTAAGACTCGTGGGTGAGTGTCTGAGCAATTCTTGCTTATTTCTCCAAATTTGGAGTCCGAACCATTCAAACCGTACTCATATTGCTGCTTTCCTTTCGTGCACATCACCTGTTCGGCGAAATGTCTAGTTGAACTCGGGCATCAGTTGTGGACTCGGGAACACCATCACCGGACACTGAATTCCTGTGTCGAACCGTTACGGAGACTCAGGTACGACTCTTGATCTATTCTAATGAGTTAATTGATAGTGAAGGTAGTGCTCTGTTCGGATTGGACGAGTTTGTGTCGAGTTGTGTAGAGACCGTGCTACCATTCGTGTGGGTGTCGGGTGGATACTGTGTTTAGAAAGATATGGTTCTGTGTCCAGGAACTCTGTGGACATGAGAGACACAAGTGTGTCTAGATGATAAGTTAAAGTATAGCAGTTCTTTTGATTGAGTAGTTAACATGATAGGTTCTCTGAAGTCTACATGTAGCCGTTAGAATGAGTTAGGTTTAACTTGAAAGGAGCTCGATTATAAAGGCCACAGTTAAGAATTCAAATATGTTAAGTGTATAGATTGGCTATATACCAGAAGTAAGGGTGTTAATCCAAGTCCAGTGGGCCAGAGCTTTAGCTATTGAGAAGTGAGCTAGTAATAGGAAGTCAGGCCTATATATAGGTTCCATTTAAAAGCTTGATCTGTTGGGCTTAGTTAGCCTTGACCTTACTAATGTGAGTATAGGATAATCTAAATAGCAGATTTAGTTATGAGTTGAAAGAGATGGTTAGAATATTATCTAAACTTTTTAAGAGTTGTTCTAAATAATTCTTTCCTATTTTAGGTGATTAGAAGACATTGCTATTCTCGGGAATCAAGGCAAGTACATGTACTCAGTATTACCATCATTGCATGCATTGCACTCACACTTGTTATCGTGTCATTTATTTCACTTGTTCTCGATTGATTGCTTGTTTGTATTGTTTTTCGTGTCGGGTGGGGGACGTTCTAGAGACATGTGATTGACTAATATTGGACAAACATTGCCTGATAGCATACTCTGTATGCCTGAGTCTATTTCGTGCGTGACTGATAGCATTGTCGTCAGACATGCCTGATTATTGCGTGACTGATAGCATTGTCATTAGACATGCCTGATTATTCGTGACTGATAGCATATATATTTTATATGCCTGATTACATATTAGTCCCCACATGTTGATAACGTCCAATTGCACATGTATACGTAGCTAGTGCATATTTTATTCACATTGTTTCTCTGTCTTTCAGTTATATTGATATACTGTTCCATTGATCTCCATGGTGAGTTTTATTGAGTTACATTGTACTTTGCTCCTTTTCTGACTGGATCGTTGATTACAGGTGATATGGATTCATAGATTATCACTCATGATTGGCATTGGAGCTCGCTTGACATGGAGATATTAGATTCATGTATAGAGATTGATTGAGTGTATTTGATTATATGTCATTGTTGTATCATTTATGTTTTACCGGCTTTATACCCGGATATTCATGTATAAGTTGTAATAATTATATAGTGGATTGCTGTGATGGTTAGTATAGATTCCGTGATTAGATGCTGTGATGAGATACTCTTGTATTTATATGACTAGACGGCTCACTACCGCTGTCAACGACAGTGTAGGCCGGGCATGCATCGACCCGTACCCGATTATCCGGGAGCGGGGCGTGACATCCTCTA
Organism: Iris pallida; assembly: GCA_029216955.1. Taxonomy (NCBI): domain Eukaryota; kingdom Viridiplantae; phylum Streptophyta; class Magnoliopsida; order Asparagales; family Iridaceae; genus Iris; species Iris pallida. The sequence continues at coordinate 1,010,383 of JANAVB010027598.1, read as the reverse complement.
CGAGGAAAACCAGGTTAAAACTGCTGTGTCTGCGAATGCTCTTCTGATCTTTATTTACTTCCGCATTTCTCTCTGATTTATTTACTATCTTTATTTTTTGTTTTGTGGAGGTGATATTAGAGTTAAATTTTTATTTGGTGATTATCGACACAAACTCTATTCACCCCCTATATATATATATATATATATATATATACTCACATACATAATACATGTATACGTATACTGTATTTGGAACCTTTCCTATATATACCTTCATATATAAATAATATATATTTATATATATAAAAACCTATTAACACATATATATTTTTACTCACAGCAAAAATGGCAAATACTAATAATACTTAGTCAAGTGCGTATATACTAATATATATATATATATATATATATATATATATATATATATATATATATATATATATATATATATATATATATATATATATATATATATATATTTATATATTTTGTATATTTTTATATATTTTATATATATTTTATATATTTATATATTATATATATATATATATATATATATATATATATATATATATATATATATATATATATATATATATATATATATATATATATATATATATATATATATATATATATATATATATATATTTGATAGATATTTGTTATAAATAATAAATGCCAATTTTATTATGGGGAGAGTTTCCTAGAATACTATAGTCCTATATATATATATATTTATATATATATATATATATATATATATATATATATATATATATATATATATATATACTTACTAGATCACTAGTATAAACTACCATTACAAATATACCTCTACATAAACGTTATTGATCGCACTACATGCCTACACGGTTTGGATTTGGTTCGGGTCAAGTACGGGCTAACTTTGTAAAACCGGATCTCCTAAAAATCAATAACATAATTAATAAGTAATTAATTTGTCAGTAGGGGTTAAGTCACAACTTGGCATGGTTTTCCTAGTTAGGACACACTTATGGCTGGGTCTTCCTTGATGTCACGCTCCAGTACCGGAATACTGAGACGGACTAGGCCAGCTACTCCATATGAGGTATATAAACGTCATACGACGATCGTGGCTGTCAAGAGACTAGGGGGTGCATGCTACAATCAAGTCTCCTATGGTCCCACAGAGCATCTATGTCTCAACCAATCAAAACAAGAAGCAGTAAATAATGATCATATAAGACAAAGCAGTAAGGCGTCCCCGACGCTTCATCAAAATAATTCATGAGCCTAGCTATACAAAATGATAAGCTAGTACCGAGAGTCAATAGTACATAACCGTAGTCAGCTGCAGTCTGATTTAATTACAATTATGCAAAATATAAAATATTCAGATTAGCCGGCTAAACAGGTGCCGGTGGCTAAACGCTAAGTATAAAATAGAAGATATCAGAGCAGTGAAGAAGAAACCCACTCATGGTCCCTGGCATCCATACTCCTGGTGTGCATTATTGTTCGGATAGAAAGCTGGATCCTCTGGCGCTGCTACGAGATCTGGCCAAACAAAACCAGCGGGGTCAGGCCCGGAATAGCAAGTACCACAAGGGAGCACAAAAGAATGAGAGAAAATCCAATGAGTAAAATATGACCTGATTCACGAGTTATAGGCTTATACCATATCATCGAGATAATACGACACCCTTACAACCAAACATGAACAAACGGTGCCAATATCGTACCGAGATTAGATATATCCTATAATCATGGACATGTGAAGGGTTTCTGATTCATGACTTTGATCCATAGCCAATCGCAGCACAACAGCCCAACCTAACAACCAAACAAGGACATGGGTTGGACCATGCACCACGATAGTCCATGTTCCTCAGTTGCTAACAGAAGGAAACATATCACAAATAAGTCGGCTTACAAGCGGCCAATCAATCTTACGGTTTTCTATGATTTGTTTGGGTTATTCCAGTAATACAAATATATAAGAATCCTCAGATCGTATCGCATTCCAGCAGGGCTAGCCAAACCATTATATATACGCATGCACAAAATGCACCGGTCCCTCGAAAGGCCACCACACTAGAACAAGCAGTAACGGTTCCAGCTCTCCTATAGGAATAGCTGGCTCGGTATTCACAAATCAGATACTGCACTCTACTAGTACGGTTGACTATACAGTATTCGAAGCGGCCAACCCGACGCACCAAGACGGGACCTAGGGCGGCTGGTGACGTACGATCTCGAGATTCTGTTCCCTCCCAATGCTTCTACCGATTTAAGTTGCTTAGATTAACCCTATCTCGATATTAGAATTACATTTCGTGGTCACATGGTCATCCTCTTATATGTCGTACCTGTAGTGCCCCAAAATTCGTGATACGTATTTTATACGTGATCGTATTTCTGACCAATATTTTTTATTTTATTTTTTTATTTTTCTTGACCAGTTAAGTTGTGGTATATTTCATACTTAGCATTGTAGTTTAATTGTCATTTATTATTCCTGGATTAATTCTGATTAATGGAGCTTGGTTTTATTTGGATAGGAGAAGGAATTGGTTTGGTTTGGTTTATTATACATTGGACCATCTTAGCTAACCTCCACCCTCAACACAACTTATCCTCCCCCATTAAAATCCCCACCTAACACTCTCTCTCATCATTATTTTCCTCCATTAATTCTTCTTCTTCTTCCTCCACACAACTCTCCAACCCATTAGGCAAGTGCACCTTGCCACCACATGAGAACCACTTTTTATTTGTCCATTAGCTAGATTAGGCCATGGAGATCAACATTAGAACTTGATATTTTATGATTTGGAGTTTCCATTGTTCTAGATCTAGGTTTTAACTATTTTCGGATTTACATAGTTTTGATCTATTTTGGTTGGATTTTTGTGGGTTTTGATGCTTCCATGTGGAAGAGAATTCAATTTTACTCAAGTTAGACCTTTGAAAATCTAGATTTGGCTTTGATTTGACAAAGATATGAAAATTTGAATTTTTGGTGTTCTTGGTGTTCTTCTCGGCCTGGAGTAGCAGCCTGCAGCCTGCGCTCTTTAGTGCAGTGCTGGATTGCGCATCCCCCTCGGCCAGCGCTCTTTAGCGCAGCGCCGACAGCGCAGCTTGCCCCTTGGCGAACTGCGCTCAACCCGAGTGCGCATGGATTCATGCGCAGTCTGCTCATGCGCAGCCTACTCATGCGCAATCTGACCCTGCGCCATCTATTCCTGCGCAACCTGATCCAGCGCAATCTATCTGCTGCGCACTTGGCACCCTGCGCACTTGGCACCCTGCGCACTTGGCACCCTGCGCAGTACATACCTTGCACAACCTACTTGTCTATGATGAATTTGTTTATTTCTTGAGCTTGGCTCTTCTATAGCCCTGTATATTGGTATTTTATTAGATATTTTACGCCCATTTTATATCCTTACGCCTTTTGTCATGAACTTGATTTTACTTAATATGTTGGAATGACTATTGTACATGGCACAGTATGACCAGGAACTAGCATAACATGACAGTGACCCGTAATGGTGCACTCCTGACATGACCAACCTGACTTGATAAGTGGCCTGTCGTGGCGCACTCCTGACAAGTACCCTGACATGAATTATCTTGATAACTTGATAGTGGCCCGTGGCGGCGCACTCCTGACTTGACATGACTTGATAACTTAGCTTGACTTGTCTTGACACCGTGGGTATTCCTGCTTGCTTGTGCAATCCACTCGTATTGTCTTGCATCATGTCTAGGATGTGACTCCCTGGTTCCCACGGTCAGGGATTCATACTGAATCTGGCTAGGTTAATGACTAGATTGATCAATTAGTTTATGGAAAATTTTCCAGTTACCTGTTGCCCCTTTGGTCCCGGCCTTATATATATATACATGGGATTTGTTGCTATCCGTCGAGATGAGCGCACTTCCAGCCCGCCGTCGAGCGTGGTACCTTAGGACACATGTATCTTACTACAGTGTGTCTGCTATATCATGCTATCTTTTCCTTTTCTTGCTGGGAGCATTCAGGTAGTAACAAACAGGTAACCGGACTTGGAATTCTCATTGCATCTTGTTAGTAATCAGGTCTGTGATAACCCTAGTTAGTTAAAGTAGTAAGCCGTAGTACTTGCTTGGCCGTGATTGATTGGATGGAGTCTAGTCCCTCTTGTCCTGTCCTGATCCTGTGCAAGGTCATGACATGACATGATTACTCGCGCTTTGCCTTAATCATGTTTAATTGCAAGTCTTGAATTCGCGTATTTTTATCTTGCCGATAAATGGTGGGAGAAATCAAGTTCCGTTCAGACGAAGGGTTACAACCCCGGTCCTTGTTTGGTTTACGGGTTGTAACCTGGCTATCTGAATAGTCCCATGGTCATCTCATCGTATATCATCCTGTCATGCCTTTCCATATGTTCTGTCTTTTATCGATTCTGTACAAGATTTGTCTTTTATATCTAACTATCATGCCTTTTTCTTAAATTACTGTCTCTTATTATGTAATTATATTATTGTGCTGATTGCTGGCTTTTGTTCTTATTTCGTGGCCTCCTTTGTGGCACTTGCTCTTTCTGGGGTCTGACCCAGCTGGTTTTGTATGGCCAGATACCGGAGCAGCAGCAAAGGATCTACCTGCTTCCCAGCCCGATGGTGAACACTAGACGGAACCCGGGCAACGAGTGGGTTTTCTCTTTTTATTTCTCCCACTGTATTGTTAACTGATATTCTTTTGAGGCGTTTAGCCGACGAGCACTTGTTAGCTCGATGCACTTTACTTTCTGTCTGCCTACGGGCTGTAATCATGATTGGCAACTCGAGGTTGATCATGTATGACTTAACTCTTGCTAGTCCTTACATTTTGTACGACTAGCTTCATGATCATCTGGATATGTAATGTTTGGGACGCCTTACAATTGTATATTTGGTGGTCTGATATCTTGTTACTATCATTACTTGTTGAGATTGAGACAATAGTTTGATTTGACCCTAAGAGACTGATGGTTTGTAGCGTACCCTCACATAGCTAGACAGCCGTGACCGTATAGCGGGATGGTTGCCGTTCCGTTATACGTAGCTGGCTGTGTACGTCCCCGTTCTTCAGTATTCTGGTTCTGGGGCGTGACAGTACCATAGTACGTGTACCCTAAGTATGAATCTACATCGGCTCAATCTAGATCCATGCTTAGTGTAATGCATCAAACAACAATCATTTTACCACGATACTATTACTGACCAATTACCATGACTGTGCTGAAAGGTACACATATATTGTCATATAACACGAATGATCACTTAACACTTAGAGTCGTACCTCAGTACACTCATTAAATAGCACCGTAGTGCATACTAATATTGTATCTAAATACACACTTAGAATATGTACCAGCACGTATACAGGTGATCAGGTCAGGAACACGGTTAAGTCAGAAAGTCATACGGACCCCTCGTGACATAAAAGTCACATATGAATTCTGGTTAAAGTGAGACATGAGGATCCTTGAAACCAAGACAAAGATCTACAACTTTCATGTTGGGAGTTGGGAGAAATTCTGGCCACAAATCAGCCAAATAGGGCATAAAACAACCAAAATATGCACTATACGGCATTCTGTGGCACTATTCATCCATACAGCACTATTCATCTATGCGACACTATTCATCCATGTGGCACTATCCATTTATGCGGCACTATTCATTCCTATGGCACTATGCAAGCCTACGGCACTATGCAAGCCATGCAGCACTATTCATCCATGTAGTACTATTCATTCCTGCGACACTATTCATCCATGCGATACTATTCATCTATGCGATACTATTCATTCCTGCGGTACTATGCAAGCCATGCGATACTATTTATCCATGCGGCACTATTCAATCCTGCGGTACTATGCAAGCCTACGGTACTCAAGCCATGTAGCATTATTCATCCATACGGCACTATTCATTCATGCGGCACTATTCATTCCTGCGGCACTATTCCTGTGGCACTATTCATCGTCCCTGCCAGAACCAGGACAGATGAACTAGAAAATGTTCAAATATTGTTTTGGCCATAACTTCCTCAAAACAAGTCGAAATGTAACTTTTCAAAGGTCAAAATTGGGTAGAATGAGATTTCCTACAATATAGGACCATTAGTTTTAGAAAACAACCAAGTTTGATAGATCAAAACCATGAAAATCAATATAACCCTAGTTTTAGAAACTTAGATCTACACAAAATTAGCCATTAAAATCAAAAACTCCAAGAACTAAACTTGTAGAGAATGAAAAGAAGAACAATATAGGCAAATAATATCAAAGAAAAATCAAAAAATAAAAATGCAAGAATCTCTCCATTTGGTGCAAGGTGTACTTGCCTAAAAGTTGGTTGGAGGAAAAATGAAATGAAAATTGAATGAGGAGAGAGAAAAAGAGGAAGAGAATATATATAGGGGTTTGGTTGACTCAAACAAACCCTAACCTTAAGCTTGCTCTTAACCATATGACTAATGACATGTTAAATGCTTCATGCAACAATTAAACAATTAATCAATTTAATTAAATAAAATCCTAACCACAACACGGTCCAGAAATTCTATCATCGAAATAGTGAACCACGCCTACAACCAAATAAGGACAAGGAATGGCACACTATTCCGCGACGAGATACTATTCCATGCCATGTCCAGGTACAAATACATGATACATACAATCAAGATACATGTGCCAGATACCATATACAGAAAAATAAAAAATTTACGTATTCCGGGAACGGAGAGTGACACTTGGCATGGCTAATACACTAGTCAAGGTATGCCACTGCACTATCCGTGCCATGGTTCCTAGTCGTCTGGTACTTCAAAACTCAACCATGGCTAAAGTCATCTACCGTAGTAATTAACTAAATAATTATTTATAAAAATCTAAAAATTACCATTTAAATCAAATAAGTAATAAAAAAATATTTTTAAAAATTTTCGGGAAGAGGAGTTACAAATCTACCTACCTTAAAAATAATTTCGTCCTCGAAATTCTAATTCATAACTATTCCTTAAAACTCAAAGTCTACTATTACCTTAATCTCCTCAAATTTGAATTCCTCAAAAATAGTTTATATCCTTCTAGCAATTTTGCAACTACGAAACTTCGAGGACTTCCACCCACCTTTGGTCACTCTACTCCTTCAAGGTATGTCACTACAACTTTATAATCTTCCATCTAGTTGCTAGAATCATCACACATAGATATCTAAGACATATGGCATCTATAATCTCCCATATCTATCAAACAACCAAATATTCAATAGTCAAGTAATATTATACTTATAATTTAAGAATTTTTGATAGATTCTAGACAGCACGATCGTCCGTCACCCCGAAATAGAAGGAGACGAAAATCAATGGTTTGGAAGACAAGGAGAAATAATTGAGAACAAATATAAAATCTCAAAGACGGTAGAGAAATTTCTAAGAGAATTTTCAAGGCAGAGTGGATTGAGATTTCTAAGGTTTAGTCATAGTCGCAGGCTCGTATCAGTACAGTTACGTAACCGATACGATATGCTCTGAGCTGCATGGGCCACCAAAAAAACTTGTCACGACCCGCACCCGCTTTTTCGGACGCGAGCTCGTGAGCAAACCAGCTACGCATCAAGCGGACTCCAGCCCGACTCGATTATGTAAACGTTGTCAATAGCATGGTAAACTGCCAAATTATGGCAAAACAAATCTATATCTCAAATCCACAATAAACGTACGAAACTTGAATGAATACTATGTGTCGTGGACTGCAGCCCACTAGCATATATGTCCGATAAGACTCAAAGAATATAACAAGAGTCTCTAAAGTGAATCAATAAGCAGGATATCTCATGATAAGGAATGTAAAGCACGAAAGGATAATAATGTAATATCACTGACAAATACCTGAATTATGTATCACGATCATCAACCACCCCGCTCTGCTAACTAACTCCATGCAATCGCTAAACCTGAAGAGATCATCATGTCCTCAGGGGACATAGCAAGATGCATAAAAACATGCTTATCTAGCAGTTTAATCATGCATATGAATATAAACAGGATATAAACAAGGAACGAGATATACACATGGCAAGAGACTATGACCAAAACTACTAACAAGTGACTATCGACAGGGGCTACTGACAGGTGACAATGAACTGGAACACAAGAACAACTACACGTAACTGAACTGCTGGATGAACAAGTGAACACGAGATCAATGGAAATACCAAACCCTCACCTCGAGTGTACTCGCAGGTTTGGACTAATCACTAACCCTCGCCCCGAGTGTGGACTCGCGGGTTAGTTCATGGCAAGGTACCCTCATCCCGAGTGTGGATTCTATGGTGCAAATAATCAAGCCAATATCCTCGTCCCGAGTGTGGACTCACGGACGTAAACAAATCAAGACAATCATTCTCGTCCCGAATATGGACTCATAGGTGCAAACGGTCAACCCTCGTCCCGAGTGTGGACTCTCTAGTTGAGGAAAAACGATACAGAAAAATAGCAGTTCAACTACACGTACTCGTTCCAAGACACGACTCAGTCAAGGTACATGTGAGACAAGGTATAAATCGGTCAAAACACAGGTAAGGATTGCTCTAGTATGAATTATAATGTGGACAAGCTGGTATACTACACTATCAAGTCAAACAAGACAATAAACTGGTGAATACGGTATGAAGAAAATATGTCAAGTCAAATCAACTAGAGAACTAAAGATATCATATAAATCTATCGCAACTAGAGAACTGGATAATAACATACAAAGTAAAAGACTATAAGCATGTAAATAAACTATAGAGGAAGGCAAGATATCTTGCATGGTGGTAGCGCGAAGAACCAACAATAAACTGTCAACTGGTAAGCCAATAAGTTCAAATCTCACAACTGTCTCCGAAATCTGAAATAGATATTGCCAACATTCTCAGAATAGTGAAATTAGCTTGGATTGCCTGTCCTTAAGTCCAATTCTAGACACAGGGGCAAACGGTAATTTTGGGCAAAAACGGTATCCACCGTTGGACCCACTTTGTACCGGAAAGCGTGCAAGAGTCAATGGTCTCTAAAGTCGTCAAACTACTTGTCTACGGATCCGGTTTGATGATACGAACCCAACGGTATATCCAATTTTGGATTTCGGTGGGCCGTGCACAAAGTCGTCCTTTGAACCGGATCGTGGGGCCCGCAAAACGGTGATCCAATCAACTGTCTCAGAATTGGACCAAACTTGGCATACAGGACCAGAAAAATGATACGGTCCTGATGGCGCAAGTTTTGTCTCGATCTGACGAACATGCTATAAAATCCCTAAATTTTTACTTTTTTATTATTAAATTTGGTACTGATTTAAAATTTTGTATTGTACGTCGCGTAGTCGTATTGTACGTCGTGCGCAAAATTTTTATTTTTTAAAATTGCTCGACGAGTGCAAATATGTACGAGCGTACATATTCTTAGAATTTTTTTTCTATTTTTATAGTTTCAAGATAATATATATATATATATTAATTATTTTTAGCTATCAAAGTTACTAAATTATGAGTTTATTTATGAAAAGCATTTTTAGACAGTTATAATAATAAATAATATTCTTATAAAAAGGTATACCAGAAAAGTGTATATTTGTAAATATTATTTATGCATACATATATATTTCATAATTAATTATTAGTTTATTTTTAAATAACAAAGTAATTTTTGAAATTATTATTAATAGTATTTTTGAAAATATATTTCGAAATTATTGTGACAATTTAAATCTTGATTTGAATTTATGGATTTATTTAAATAGTTAAATATTTGAAATTTGATTTATCCTATTTGATTTAAACTAAAATTTAATTAGATTTAAATTTGATTTATATTTGGAATTGGATTTGATTGATTTTAAATTAAATTACGAATTATCTAAATTGGGTTTTAAATCTTTTCCTAATCCTATCCAAATAGAAATTCTCACATCCTATAAATAGGCAGGTACTCCTCCATAAATTCTATCACATAATATTTCTCCAACCCTAATCCTGTACATCGTGTCCGTGCCCCTATTTTTCCTTTTCACCATTTTATTTACATGTACATTTCATCTTCTTCGTGTCCACACACCGGACACGAACTCGAGCCCAAGGCTATGTCTCGCAGGACAACCGACACTAAACCCAACCCTAATTCCTAAACCTAGCCCTACCAATGATACCGTAGCCATGCCGCTCGACCCGACCCCGTCTTCTCCGCCACCTCCTCTGCTCCCTTCCTTTCCTCGACCGCGGACTGTCCCACAGAGACCCGACCGCTGCCTCTTCTCCGCCACGCCTGCCTCCATGGACCACCACCAGCCACCCATCATCACCACCAGACTTCCAAATAATCCTGGCTAACTCCGGCAAGACCACCACCAGCCACCCGCCATCACCACCACGGCTAGCGCCGTCTCCGGCCATACCAACCCGTCCACCGCACCCGAACAACCTCCGCCACCACCTTCAACAAAAACAACCACCAACATCCACAAGAAATTCAAAAAAACCTTAACCCTAAACTCACCTCCGCCGCCGGATCTGCCCAGCACCAAGTGCCCTGACGTCGCCTCGTCTCCCGTACCTGCCACGCGCCGAGCTGGCCGCAGCACCGACGAACGGTGCATCCGTCGTCGCCTGGACTCCCAATCGTCGTCTACTGCTCCACGGTGAACGCCGCCATCATCCGCCCGGCCATCAGCGCCGGTGCGCCTACCCCTTCGTCGCGAACCGCCGTCCATCCTCTCCATCCGCTAAACCCTCGTCGCGCCCGGCCGCCCCTCCGACCCGCGACCGCTCCTCCGTCGGCGTCGCCCACCAGCCTCTGCCGCCTCTCCTTCCCACCAACTCCGCCGTACTTGCCCAGCGCGCAGCGTCTCCTAGCCGGTCGACCCGACCCCGAGTCCCCGACTCTTTTCTCTCTTCCCCTCTTTTAATCCTTCTTCTCTCACTAAACTTTTTATTAAGAAGTTGGCGAGAGAACCAACAGTATTATTTGTTTATTTTTTTTATTTTTTCTTTTTATTTTAATTTACTTTTTATGGTTAATTATTATAATTTTCTATTAGTATTATTATTATCTACTTATTTTTGTTTTGCTGTTACTTATTATTGTTATTATTTATCATCATTATTATTATAGTATTCTTCTTCTTTTTTTATTATCATTATTATTATTATGATTTTTGACCCCTTTGTTTCATGAGGGAGAATACAATATATCGGATGGTATATTTATTATTATAAATATTATCATTGTTATTATTATGACTCATTACTACTAGTTTTAAGTTTTATTGTATACCGTATATTAATATTTCACTATTTATCAAATTAATAGACTATTATTAATATATTTTCTATTAGTATTATTACTTCGATGTGGTTACCAATATCTAGAAAATAATTTAAAACCGTAGTAATGATCTATTTAGTTGACCTTAAAAGATATGACTATGTATTATAAACAGATTTTTGCCCAAGACATTTTTCTAGATTTTATACTCTTCTAAAAATAATTTGATTAAAGCAATTTCCAAATTATCATATATATTTTCAAATAATTATATAAACTATTTTTACTAAGTAAATTATAGTTTGGCCTTGAGTTAGCCTAAAAACATATTATCTTTGGCATTTTTAATATACAGCTTTTTTGCCTAGAAATTTAGTTTTAACCCTAAAAATATTTTTTTTAGAATTTATTTTATCTTTAATTTTTAGCCTTTTGGAAATATTTATTTTGACTAATAGAATATATCTTTATATATATTTTTATCGTATATATTATTTTTCCAACTCCCTTCGATTTTCCTCCAGCCCGTGACTAAGCCCACTATTCCTATTCTATTGCCAATCCTGTACTACCTTATATCCACCCTAACAAAATTGACCCTTCTGGACACAATGGAATTGTCCGTGCCACCATCAGAGGTCATCATACGTAGTTGTTACATCAAAGTCGCGGTTCATGCCACATTGATCATTGTAGTACACCAGGCATCCTACCAGGCAAGACACCTTGCCATTTGCTGTTTACTTATTTTAGCCCATATTTCATGCATTGTTCATTATTTTCTTTATGCAAAATAAACTGTGATACATGGCATAACCTGTTAGAACTTACTGTTCATTTATATTCTTGCTATGTATTATTTTTTTACACATTAAACCTAGATTTAAGGGACCACCTTGTGTGTTGCATTCATTGGCCTTGACACGTTGTAACACAAAGTTGTGTGTCGCATGTAGAATATGGATATGCGTGACTGGCTGGCCACCGGTGCGTATAAGCCGTACGATAGGAATAACCGCTAATAGAGGTTGCATGCTTAGTTTGACTTAGCGGTTATAGAGGTTTTCTGTTGTGGATACAACATAGTAGACATTGGACGGAAAGGACAATTCCTTAGCATATGGGCTTCGATGCACTTTCCTTGTGACCCGGACTCTCGCTGGAGATACAGGGTTGATGACCCATGATTACTGACGGCCACTGACGATACTGCGGAACGTCGTGCTCTTACTGATGGGGCCTCTGGTGCCCAAGGGGGGACTATGCCGATCCTATTTAGCCAGGGCCCATGCGTATGAAGGATTGTTCTTAACTACATTTCACCTAGAACGGTTAGGCACCTTTATCCGTTAGGTACGAGTACTTTTGGTTTGGGTACTTGTATCTGATCGTGGCTTGGAACAATAACTTATCGCGAATTAGTTCGTCACATCTTATCCTTGTTTGGTTGTAGGTGTGACTTACTACTTCGATGAGAAGGTATTGAACCTTGTTGGGGTCCGGATGCCATATTGGATTCATAGCATGGAAAGATACGTCACCGTGAATTAGTTTACCATCTTCTGTCCTTGTTTGGTTGGGGGGATGGTACGCTCGTTCAATAGGTGTATATTGGACCATGTTATAAATTCAATTGACTTATTTATTTGACCAATATTTATTCAGTTTATATGGCATGATATTATGTGTCTTGTTACGTCCCTCTGAGGACCTGGTTATCTCTTCAGGTGTGTGCTATTGTCTTTCGTCGGTATTCTAGCGCTAGCCGTGATCATCGCTATTTCTTCGAGAATGATTGCACTTGATCGTCTTCGCTTCGCTCGCCCAATTCATTCTTTTGTGTATCATGTATTTCTTTTATTTGTTGGTAGTAGATTTGTCTCCGCCCAACATATTGTATCAAGATAATTCATTATCATTATTGACATCTTTTATTCATTTATTTTGTGTCGATGAGATTAGTTATGGTTATACTGCATTTTACAGCTTATGTATTCATACGAGATTTCTATATATTGGAGTATACTTCGTATGTATACAGCTGGCATGTCCACGTTCCTAGTCCTACGTATTTCGGGACTGGGGCGTTATATGTTTTTATGGTGGCCCATGCAGGTCAAGATAAATTGTTTGGTTACTTTACCGTACCAAGCAAGCCTGCGAATAGGATTAGAAGTCTAGGATCTCATCCACATGCTTGACCTCTTCCCTCGATTTCCATATTCTAACTACCGTTCGACTAATCGATTGCATCTTGCTTGATTCCTCCTATCAATATTCTTATCTTCCCTTCGTGCTTGCTAGAGATTGACCCCACTAGTTAGATGTCCCAAACACCCTTAGCTTAATTCTTTAAGTTGGGTAGAATACCCCACGACCTGACACACCCTTGACCATTAAGGGAATACAAAAAATATTACCTAGACCATAGAGACTAGAGAAATTTAACCCATTTGGTTAACCAAGCCTTGGTTAATAAAATCGTAGAATGATGGTATAGGAATAAACAAAACTTAGATTCTTATGACTCTTAGACTATTCATATTTGTTTCATCTACCATCGTGCCTATATTTTTACTATCTAACTAATGATGCTAATGTAGCCTAGTTTTTGCAAGCTTATTCTTTTATCGAGCTTGTTCAAGACATATGTTAATTAGGTCGCTCCCACTAACATATTGTCTAATGAGAACCGGTGTATGATGGTCTGATCAACCGAGTGCACTTTGGTTCACTTTTATCTATCGTTCTACGTGGATGGAGACATAGCTAAACCTGTCCTTTAGAGTCCCATCCACGACTGCCTTGAAATTTTTTTTTGAAATTTTTCGATCGCCTTTTAACCACGTATTCGTATTCGATAAATTCACCTTTGGAACCCTTTATCGCTTTCGTCTTCCTCCTATTTTAGAAGGACGAAATCCTTCGTGCCGAGTATCCCCTTTAGTTGCCCGATCACTTATGACCACTATAATTACCAACCCGTGGCTATATCCTCATCCTAAAACTATTCGTCTTTTCCCTTGATCCTAAACCTACCATCGCGACCTACTAAATGCTTGTTTATGTTAAAGCGTTATTTCTTTGCCCCGTCCTAAGACTTGTCATACCCCTTGTACCTTCTCAACCCCCTATTTATTCTTAATTTCGAGGACAAAATTCTTTTAAGTTGGGTAGGATGTAAAACCCCTAAATTTTTACTATTTTTTATTATTAAATTTGGTACTGATTTAAAATTTTGTATTGTACGTCGCGTAGTCGTATTGTACGTCGTGCGTGAAATTTTTATTTTTCAAAATTGCTCAACGAGTGCAAATATGTGCGAGCGTACATATTTTTAGAAAAACATTTTTTCTACTTTTATAGTTTCAAGATAATATATATATTAATTATTTTTAGCTATCAAAGTTTCTAAATTATGAGTTTATTTATGAAAAGCCTTTTTAGACAGTTATAATAATAAATAATATTCTTATAAAAAGGTATACTAGAAAAGTGTATATTTGTAAATATTATTTGTGCATACATATATATTTCGTAATTAATTATTAATTTATTTTTAAATAATAAAGTAATTTTCAAAATTATTATTAATAGTATTTTTGGAAAATATATTTCAAAATTATTGTGACAATTTAAATCTTGATTTGAATTTATGGATTATTTAAATAGTTAAATATTTGAAATTTGATTTATCCCATTTGATTTAAACTAAAAATTTAATTAGATTTAAATTTGATTTGTATTTGGAATTGGATTTGATTGATTTTAAATTAAATTACGAATTATCTAAATTGGGTTTTAAATCTTTTCCTAATCCTATCCAAATGGAAATTCCCACATCCTATAAATAGGCAGGTACTCCTCCATAAATTCTATCACACAATATTTCTCCAACCCTCATCCCGTGCATCGTGTCCGTGCCCATATTTTTCCTTTTCACTATTTTATTTACATGTACATTTTATCTTCTTCGTGTCCACACACCGGACACGAACTCGACCCCAAGGCTATGTTTCGCAGGACAACCGACACTAAACCCAACCCTAATTCCTAAACCTAGCCCTACTAATGACACCGTAGCCATGCCGTTCGACCCGACCCCGTCTTCTCCGCCACCTCCTCTGCTCCCTCCCGTTCCTCGACCACGGACTGTCCCACAGAGACCCGACCGCAGCCTTTTCTTCGCCACGCCCGCCTCCATAGACCACCACCAGCCACCCACCATCACCACCAGACTTCCAAATAATCCTGGCCAACTCCGGCAAGACCACCACCAGCCATCCGCTATCACCACCACGGCTAGCGCCGTCTCCGGCCATACCAACCCGTCCACCGCACCCGAACAACCTCCGCCACCACCGTCAACAAAAACAACCACCAACATCCATAAGAAAATCAAAAAAACCCTAACCCTAAAACTCACCTCCGCCGCCGGATCTGCCAACACCAACCGCCTTGACGTCGCCTCGCCTCCCGTACCTGCCGTACGTCGAGCTGGCCGCAGCGCCGACAAACGGTGCATCCGTCGCCGCCTGGACTCCCAATCGTCGCCTACTGCTCCACGGCGAACGCCGTCGTCATCCGCCCGGCCATCAACGCCGGTGCGCGTCCCCCTTCGCCGTGAAGCGCCGCCCATCCTCTCCATCCGCTAAACCCTCGCCGCGCCCGGCCGCCCCTCCGACCCGCGACCGCTCCTCTGCCGGCGTCGCCCACCAGCCTCCGCCGCCTCTCCTTCCCACCAGCTCCGTCGTGCTTGTCCAGTGCGCAGCGTCTCCTAGCCGACTGACCCGACCCCGAGTCCCCGACTCTTTTCTCTCTTCCCCTCTTTTAATCCTTCTTCTCTCACACACTTTTTATTAAGAAGTTGGCGAGAGAACCAACATTATTGTTTGTTTATTTATTTATTTTTTTTATTTTAATTTACTTTTTATGGTTAATTATTATAATTTTCTATTAGTATTATTATTATCTACTTATTTTTGTTTTGCTGTTACTTATTATTGTTATTAGTTTATCATCATTATTATTATAGTATTCTTCTTCTTTTATTATCATTATCATTATTATTATTTTTGACCCCTTTGTTTCATGAGGGGGAATACAGTATATCGGATGGTATATTTATTATTATTATTATTATAAATATTATCATTGTTATTATCATGACTCATTACTACTAGTTTTATGTTTTAGTGTATACCGTATATTAATATTTCACTATTTATCAAATTAATAGACTATTACTAATATATTTTCTATTAGTATTATTACTATGATGTGGTTACCAATACCTAGAAAATAATTTAAAACCGTAGTAATGATCTATTTAGTTGACCTTAAAAGATATGACTATGTATTATAAACAGATTTTTGCCCAAGACATTTTTCTAGATTTTATACTCTTCTAAAAATAATTTGATTAAAGCAATTTCCAAATTATCATATATATTTTTTCAAATAATTATATAAACTATTTTTACTAAGTAAATTATAGTTTGGCCTTGAGTTAGCCTAAAAACATATTATCTTTGGTATTTTTAATATACAGCTTTTTTGCCTAGAAATTTAGTTTTAACCCTAAAAACATTTTTTTTAGAATTTATTTTATCTTTAATTTTTAGCCTTTTGGAAATATTTATTTTGACTAATTAGAATATATCTTTATAAATATTTTTATCGTATATATTATTTTTCCAACTCCCTTCGATTTTTCTCCAGCCCGTGACTAAGCCCACTATTCCTATCTCATTGCCAATCCTGTATTACCTTATGTCCACCCTAACAAATTTGACCCTTCTGGACCCAATGGAACTGTCCGTGCCACCATCAGAGGTCATCATGCGTATTTGTTACATCGAAGTCGCGGTTCGTGCCACATTGATCATTACAGTACACCAGGCATCCTACCAGGCAAGACACCTTGCTATTTGCTGTTTACTTATTTTAGCTCATATTTCATGCATTGTTCATTATTTTCTTTATGCAAAATAAACTGTGATACATGGCATAACCTGTTAGAACTTACTGTTCATTTATATTCTTGCTATGTATTATTTTTTTACACATTAAACCTAGATTTAAGGGACCACCTTGTGTGTTGCATTCATTGGCCTTGACACATTGTAACACAAAGTTGTGTGTCGCATGTAGAATACGGACATGCGTGACTGGCTGGCCACCGGTGCGTACAAGCCGTGCGATAGGAATAACCGCTAATATAGGTTGCATGCTTAGTTTGACTTAGCGGTTATAGAGGTTTTCTGTTGTGGATACAACATAGTAGACATTAGGCAGGGAGGACAATTCCTTAGCGTATGGGTTTTGATGCACTTTCCTTGTGACCCGGACTCTCCGCTGGAGATACGGGGTTGATGACCAATGATTACTGACGGCCACTGACGAGTCTGCGGAATGTCATGCTCTTATTGATGGGGCCTCTGGTGCCCAAGGGGGGACTATGCCGATCCTATTTAGCCAGGGCCCATACGTAGGAAGGATTGTTCTTAACTATATTTTACCTAGAACGGTTAGGCACCTTTATCTGTTAGGTACGAGTACTTTTGGTTTGGGTACTTGTATCTGACCGTGGCTTGGAACAATAACTTGTCGCGAATTTGTTCGTCACATCTTGTCATTGTTTGGTTGTAGGTGTAACTTACTACTTCGATGAGAAGGTATTGAACCTTGTTGGGGTCCGAATACTATATTGGATTCATAGAATGGAAAGATACGTCACCGTGAATTAGTTTACCATCTTCTGTCCTTGTTTGGTTGGGGGGATGGTACGCTCGGTCAATAGGTGTGTATTGGACCATGTTATAAATTTAATTGACTTATTTATTTGAGCAATATTTATTCAGTTTATATGGCATAATATTATGTGTCTTGTTACGTCCCTCTGAGGACCTGGTTATCTCTTCAGGTGTCTGCTATTGTCTTTCGCAGGTATTCTAGCGCTAGCCGTGATCATCGCTATTTCTTCGAGAATGATTGCACTTGATCGTCTTTGCTTTGCTCACCCAATTCATTCTTTTGTGTATCATGTATTTCTTTTATTTGTTGGTAGTGGATTTGTCTCCGCCCAATATATTGTATCAAGACAATTCATTATCATTATTGACATCTTTTATTCATTTATTTTGTGTGGATGAGATTAGTTATGGTTCTACTGTATTTTACAGCTTATGTATTCATACGAGGTTTCCATATATTGGAGTGTACTTCGTATGTATACGGCTGGCATGTCCACGTTCCTAGTCCTACGTATTTTGGGACTGGGGCGTTACACATGCACAAAGTAATTAAGAAATTTGCACAGAGGTCGATACGATGATTTTCGACGGATACGCATTAAATTCGTCGTGCACACATGACCAATTTAAATTCTGTCAAAGTCCACACGTCCACGAAGCCGATACGCACCTTTCGATACTTTCGGTTCGAGACCACGTCGTCCGGATTGTCGGAACGGACCCTGTATCGAGAATTTTTATGATTTTTCGAACAGGTTTTTCCTCAATTTCTAGTCGATTTCATTTACTGGATACAAAGC